>OX422221.1:391629211-391781711 GCA_949130495.1 Sambucus nigra | reverse complement strand
ATGTGTAAGAGTAAAAGATATTTTTCTCATAAAGGGATCTTACAGATGGTTTTAACCGCGAGTTCCCATAATTTAGCAGGAATGAAAAGAATGCAGTTTTGAATTATTCATATAAGGATCGGTCAAAGGCCGACAATGAATAAAGAGTTACATAGAGAAGGGAACCTTGTACCGAAGTGAGGAAGGTACAATGAAGAGAGAGTCCTTAAGAGGAATGATAGGCTCATTAGTAAGTGATACTAAAACTTATGGAGAATTTGTGTTCGTGGAACCTCATTGGTGGACATCAACCCAAGGAATTCATTGAAACAGGGATGTTGAGGCCTGTGGTGGAGTTTCCATTTAGCGAAGAAGTTAAGGGGACTATGAAGGCGATTGTCAGGATCGAGGCTATAGAGTCTGAGATACAGATAACCTTAACATGGTCAGAATGGTCAGAGATGGGGAATAATTGTGATGTGGCATGTAGAACCACTTGGTTAGTCCTTACTAGTAGGAATTAAAAGAAGAGAGTAGGGTGCCTAGATGGGGCATTGGTTAGAGTAGTTCTTGGTTCGGTTAAAACAAGTGTACTACATCTGGGAACCATATAGAGCAACCAAGGAGATTGCTAGAGTTATTATTATGAGTTTCACCTCGGATGAAGGAGGTATATTGACACGACTCAGAATGTGTCTCTAAAGTGTGTACTCTCTAGGCTCAAGTGCAAGCCTGTCGTTCAAGTAATAATTCGACAAGTCGGGTATCGATCCTCAGGGAAAAAGGACAACGAAGTTGTGACGAAGGGATAAGACAGAAGAATCCTAACGATGACTCTAAGAAGGAATGAAAAGATTGATTTTTGGTTTTTGGGATTGATTAAACTAAATGCAATTATGAAATTATGATGAAATATGCAACTACTAAATTATCTAAATGAGGAATGAAGAGTTGAATCAAAATTTTTTTGGACCTAAATGATGAGAAAACAGGATGGGAATACAATCCCCCAACCCTAGTGTAGTGTAGTGACAACGTCAATCATAAATTTATCCGATTAATTCAAACCCGGAATTTAGTACTCCAAAGCATTATGTATACGAGGTTCAAGCCCGCGTCATACCTAATCTGAGGATGAGTAAATCGGTATCGCGGTAATTACACTCAAATTGTACTCTAAATCATCACGAGTACCCCGGGGAAAACGAGATATAAAGATCCACAATTATTATGAAATTACGCGATACGATCAAAATTAATCATTAAATTCATCGGATTGACGTTATACACATGCACTAACACATCAGGTTGGGTTCATGCATCCCAACCTTTAAAACCTAGCCGGACATGTTAAATGGACTAATGCATGAAATAATAACGTTGCATGTGTATGAATTCATGATGAAACTAGATTTAAACATGTAAATATATATTATAAACGCAGCAAGGAATTGAATCAACTACGGAAAATACGCATGCAAGAACAATAACAAGAATCTTGAATTAAAACGTGAAAAACAAACCCGAAACAATGAAATCTTGAAGCAATATAATCCCTTGATGTTCCTAGATGTTTCTACTTGTTATGGAGCTTTTACATGAATGAAATCTGAATAAAAAGAGTCCTAATGACTAAATATATAGGCTAAGGGTCGTTTAGAAGAGTCCCCAAAACATAAAACTCTTTTGGCTAAAAGATAAGCACAAAATAAAAATCCCGTATCTGCCAATTTGTCACACTTAGAAAGCGTGACTAATTTAGTAACGGATCATGAGCGTGACTAATTCAGTAACGGATCTGGAGCGTGACTAATGGGCGGACCGGTTTTTTTCTCAGCTTCGGTTCGGTTTGAGTCTAACAGCTTTTTTCCTTGAATTTCTGCTCAACTTCAAATGGGCATAACTTGTTCACCGTAACTCGGATTGAGGTGCCGTTTTTTCCAGTGTTCTTGTAATTGAAAGCTCTTCAACTTTCTAGTTGTCCCCACTTCCGGAATAAGGCTGAAAAATTACGAGAATGCCCTTCAACTCCCCGATTCTTGGTTTCTTTCACTATTTTGAGTTCTCTTTGGCACTAACTTGCATGAAATATCTGTAAAACACATAGAAGATACACAAAATATGAAATACTTGCCAAAAAGGGTTAGTATCATAAATATGAGACAAATCCAATCTATTTACACCGCACGGGATCATAAAAATACCGAAATTAAGGGGATAAATATGAAGAATTTATGCCTAATCATATATTCCGTGTATAAAGATTGTGTCACAGTATTTTGTGTGTGTGATTCGAGTTTACTATCAGTATCGGTAATATTATAACATGTATATCTATATGTTTTTTCGCGATAGGGGATGTTGGGATTTTGAGCTTATCTTTGGGCTTGCACTGCTCATTTTGTGTGTGTTATACGAGTTTAGTAATATCGTAAGAGTAATGTACTTGTGGATTACTGGAGAGATAGAGGGCTAATGATTGTAAGACTATCGTATTCGCGGTTCCGGGGTGGAATGGGTTATTGTTGCGATATCTCACCTGGATACAGGTTGAGTTCACCTTTATTATATGGATAGATGGAACTTCGAAGAGTAGACGTTTCATTATCATGATTTGAGTGCTTGGCAACCTTATATATATGATTTAAGGTATGCAGGATTTATTGTTAAGCTATGAGTTTAAGCTCGTTGTTATTTATGCAAAGGACTTAGTATTAGTACGAGCACTTGGTGGTGTAGCTCCTGGAAAGAAATAGGAGTTCTGACCACATTTTGTTGATAGGTGGGATGGGATTATCCCAGTGGCATATTTGACGCTAACGGACCTCCATGACATACAAAGTTAACTATTAGTGTATTGGAGGGGTTCCTTGTTTGGATTTGCTTGCGAGACACTCCATGCATGAACCTTAATGACGTCGAAAGTGGAGAGATGTTATGGGATGCAAGGATGTTGGTTTTGATGATAAGTTACCTAGTGTGGAGGAAACACTACAAACTGAGAGCCGTGTGATGATTTCATACTTATGGAGATAAAAATGCTTTGGAAAAGTACTGGAAATATTTCGCTCACCGCAAGTATGAGGGTGAGGCAAGGTAAAGGAAGTCGGGTTGAGGCTTATTGCCAGGCCTTGAATAGAGAGAAAATTCAGAGGAGATATGTATTGGGTATGATGTTCTTAATAATTTTGCAGAAAGTAGGCTCCCCGATTAGTTAGAATTTCCATTTTGCTATGATGGAAGGATATAGTGGTAGAAGTACATTAGTAGGTTAATGAGGTAGGATCTAGAACATCCCATTGGTGTGCCTTAGACCGTTATATCTTGATAACGAAATATGCGAGGGAGTAGTGTAATTGGAGGGTTACTTGTTTGGATTTCGCTTTGCAAGACATCCCACGCATGAAACTGAGAAAATGTCGAAAGTTGATAGAGGTCTTGAGCACTAGGGATATAGTTAGGATAATACTCATTTTACGTGTGTTGGAAACACTTTTATCGTAGGGTTATTAGGAAGTAAGTCCAGTAGGACTAGTGGCATCGATATAGGAAGATTGTTGTGAGTGCACAAGAAGATTGATGGGTTAACCTTGAGAAGGATTAGATTTCAAGGTACATGAAGAATTGAATTTTGAATTTTTTGGTTAGGAAACCCATGTGTTAGTACCAGGCCGAGGAAATGAGGCCCATTATTTAGAGAGAGAGTTACGTGTTGGATGTTTACAATGGTTGTGTAGATATGCATGGGTTAAAAGGTGTATGAACACCTTGATAAGTTGATTTTATATACCGCCTGAAATAGAAGGGATATAGTATATAAATTTGACGATTATGCTGCGAGGCAGTTATAAATGGATTTGGAATGGGTTGGATGGAACGTCATAGGAGGTACACAATGATCCAATTATATCGGTGCAATAAGAGGAAGCACGCCCAAGCTAAGAAATGAGACTGACGGGATTAGTCAAACTTTAGTATAATTTCTTTTTGAGGGAAATTCGTTGTCCTATTGCAGATGAGTGGACACCTAAAGTAGCGGATCTCCGATGGGATCAATAAGTTAGAGCGACGGTTATAGGCTTGTTTTCCTCATATGTGGTTATAGAAGCACTAGGTGTGATGTGACATGAGAGTCAACCTTACAATCGAGGCAGTGTTGTAGCATATAGAGATTTAGTTAAGCTTGTGTTTAAGCTAGTGCGATAGAGCATATGCCTCGAGATAGGTGGGTACCATTAATAGGTACATGGTGTGGGACCATTGCGTAGTACCATTTGACTTCGATGGACTATGACATAGTGTAATTAGAGATCCTAGGATGGTGGTGCAGGTTATATCTGAATTTCGAGGATAGAATTCCATTGTGAGGGGGAAAGTATGTAATACCCCGTACTTTTATAGAGATTTAAATTGCATAAGTGGGAGTAATTTGGAAATTTGAGGAATTTCTGTGAATAATTATTTTTGGAGTTTAAGAGTCTTAGATGTTTACCGACGTGTGTTACATTTACTTTTGGGACTAAGTAAATAAGTTATATTATTTTAATTACATGTTGCAGTTGGGTAAAGCGACAAAGGATAATATTATAATTGGAAAACCCTTATTGAGATGTGTTGGGTTTAATTAGTGAATTTTAGTTAAGTGACTCGGATAGAGATTTAGTGTGCGCAGTTAGTTTCGGAATGTTTGAGATAGTCAGAATATAGTATCCGGGGGTAGTGTTTAGGTTCTGGAGTTTTTTGGACTAGTAGGGACTCACATTTGAGTATACGAGTCAATTTTGGGTATAATAAGGGATAATCTTAATAAACCCTTATTTCTCTCACAAATGAGCCCTAAGAGAGAGAAAGAGAATAGAGAAAAGGAAGAAGAGAAGAGAGGAAGGAAGAAAAGGGGATTCCGGGTCAACACCGTGGGGTTCGACTCGAGGTCGTCGGATTATATCCACAAGGCAAGTGTTTACTTGATTTATTAATTTAGTATGTTTATTTCTCATATTATAGTTGGTGTGTAATGCTATACAGATTTTTGGGATGAGTTTTCGTGAATCAAAACGGGTTTTTCGAAAGTTTAATGAATAAACCCCGATAATATCCAATTTTGGAAACTTAGGAATTAATTGAAATTAGTTGTTCGTTATGGATTACAAGATGATTATAAGCCTTTTTATGTGTGTGTATATATGGTTGTTTGAGGTTGGATGATGATGGGAGAGAAGATAAAAAGCTTGGAGGTGTATTAATGGAGGTTTGGGATTTTTGGAGAAGAAGGTGAATAGTAACTCCGTCCATCTGAATCGATTCGGCTCTTGGCCAAAAAATAAAATTTGTATATCTTTTCGTTATGGTCGCGTGGGCTCCGATTGCATATTTTTCTGATTGTTTTTGAATTTATAATGATTTTTCTACGGAAGGCTGTTTGAGATCGAAATCGTTAGTCAGAAATTAAGGCTAGAATTATTTGGTGATAGATATTAGGGGTTCCCAAATAGAATGTTAGGACCTCTAAAGGACTTGAGGATATATAAAAAATTTAGGTTTGAAGAAATAAAGCCAAGATATAATTCAAATGGAGATTAAGATGATATTTGGGTTTTAGAGAAGTTAGAACACCTTTGCAGATTTTCGGATTCAAACCGGCCGAATCGATTTGGACAGGCCGAATTGATTCAGTATGAGACAGTTAAAAAGTTGAACCTTTTCGATTCGATTCGGATGCAGTAGCAATTCGGTGGCCAGCGAATCGATTTGGGAAGGCCAAATCCATTCGATTCTGGCAGATTTTTGATGTTTTCTCCTTTAAGTTTAGGGAAATTTAAACTATGGTTTTGGAGATTATTGTGACACCCCGACTAATTAAAAACCGGGTAGCTACTCCTTTATAAAATTAATTCAAAATGCCAAGTTGGCTCAGTTAATAGCATCACTGTCGAAAACATTTTAAAGATTACTAACCACCTAGTATTTAAAAAGTAAGTGCCAATTTTATTAAATCTGATTAACATGCAACAAGAGTAATGAATAACTAAATAACACCATTCACCATACTGAAATAGAATGAATAACCATCACAAAATGTAAATAGAACCTGGAGGAAAAATTCCTCAATACAAAATCCCACAACTGATAAGTAAACTGAAATAAATAACTAAAACTGAATACTGAGCAATACATGCTAGAGTCTGAAAACTGAAATGTAAAAATGTCTAATAGAATTGGGCAACATGCCCTACAACTGATAGATGCTGAGACTGGAATCCAAATGAGAGAGGCGTCTAAAAGCAAGTCCCTGTAGCTTCCACAAACAGCTACAGCTCGTCACCTGAATGAGAATCCTATGCTTGGTGTCCTTGTGGCTGGGCACCTAAAATGGTTTTACAAGAAAATATATTTGAAAGCAAATGGGTCAGAGCCCGAAAGTGGAAATCATTTTAAAAACCTGCAAGTGCTTTAAAAACATTTAAAACATTAAATGCAAAGTACATGTTAGGACGTGCACTCACATTAAATTCTCGCCTCTCGACTAACTGTGCACTCCTAACGTAAGTACCCATCTATAACTACCCTTTCCATTAGCTAAGTGACAACGTAACTAGCTAGACTACCAAAGGTTCTACCCATTTTACTCGGTTAATTTAACATAACAACGCTCGTAATTTAATAGAGGTTTAACGTAAACTCAGTTACTAACTATACCATTGATATAACTATCAACTAACTCATATATATCTCGAAACAATACCGTAATATTTTTACAACATTAATATGAGGATTTCCATTAATTTAAGCGTATATTATTCACATCATAAATATACGACACAAGCACCCCGAGAACTAAGCTGCGGCGCACACATACTCTGCTATCCATCCCGGTACATCACGTACATAAGGATTACATATTCCGAATCTCTCAGGAATAGTTTACCGATAACAACTTCACAAATAATGGAGGCGAACACAGTCACCATCACATGGGTCACGCACATACCTACGCTCCCATGATCAGCGGACTTATTAATATCACAATAAGTCTTTCAATGACCTATGTTCATTAAGGTACCAGTCTATATCCCCCCCGTAGGCACACAAGGATTAGAGGGTCCTAAGCGAACGTAACCTCCCCCGTGATAGCAAGTATGGTAGGTATGTTATACACATAAACTATATACTAAGCATTCACACATCTTAGATATCACCATTTTAATAAGGTATTTTCTACATCATTATACCATTATACCAAACTTATATATTTCAAGTCTCCCGTTAATATAAGGTTAAATTTCCGACACGTCTCACGCCGTAATCCCTTATCCTTAAAATCTATCTTAAATAGACTATTAAGTTCCGATTATTCCCAAATATAACATCTTTATTCTTAAGGTCTTTACTTCTGCCCTAAACCTTATTTCATTAAATTACTCAATTCTACACTATTAACCCAAACGTTATCTCACTTAACAAATTTCAATAATCTAGAATAATTCTTCGAATTGTATTCTAATTAAAGTCCACTATAATAATCACACCTACTGGTCTTCCTCAAGGTTGAGGGTATTCATAAGGTCTACAAACATATTCTCTGAGAGTTTCCACCATTAAAATCAAATTAAGGAATATTTCACTCATTCTGGGAAGGTCGATTGATCGACCTATGAATGTCGCTCGATCGATATAGTCGATCGATCGACTGATGAATGTCGATCGATCGATCGAACAGGTATGGCTACGGACTGCTTCGTTTTGCAGATTTTAATCCATCCCAAAACTAATTTCTAACGTATGATTCTCAGATATAACGTCGTAGTAATGCCATATAACAATCCTACAGTATTACTAACGTCCATAAATCAATAATTCAACATCTAAAGGTTACATATGGATCAATCTTCATAAAAACCTAGTTTTTCCAGATTTTCTCAAGAACATGAACCCTAACATAATATCATCATCAAATCCCAGAATTTAATTCATTTTTCTTTCACCCAATCATGTATTCCCATCAGATTAATCGTCACCAACTATTCTACATGCAATTTATCCTCAAAATTCAGACCTAAGTTCAATTAATCATGGGTTTTCATTCATCTTCCAATAACAATTATAAATCTTCAATTTGCTAACATGGAAAGAACATTTGCTGAAGTTAAACATAATTAAACCACTTGCCTTGGTTTGATTACGGATTTGGTGTTGATTTGGTGAAGAATCTCTGCAGAATTCCTCTATCTCTCTCTCCTTCTCCAAGCTTTCTTCTTCCAAAGATGGCTATGGTGGCTAGGGTTTTCTTAGGGAGAGTTGGAAGACTAAATGATAACCTACGTAGCTTATGGGGTTAATAAAGGTTGGTTGGGTCAATCCTTATCAGATTACAACTCTCCATTCTCGTCACTTTTAATTACCCAAAAATACCAAATTACTAAAATACCCTTTATGGTGCCGGGATGGCCTAAAAATACCCCGGAACCCAAACTATACCCTCGGCTAGTGTTTTCTGACTATCTCGACCCTTCCGGACGCGTTGGCGCACTCAAAACGACCATATGGATTATAAATTTTAAATTCACTTTTATTAATAAAATAATATACCGTGACGCGGCGGTCCCACGCGTCTCAACAAAATTTCTAAAATGCCGTATATAAATCCCACGACAAATTTTCAAATTCCAAGTTCATATATAATCATATATGCACATAATCAAATACCAATTCGCATCACATTAGTATTTTTAACCCGGATTAATTTCCAATTAATACGCTAATTAATTAATAAATCCCAAAAATAATTATAGCCAAAAGTACGGGGTATTACAATTATTATAGGGGATTCTAGATTATTATAGGGGATCCTAGATGATGGTATTCAGGGTGAGAGTTGTATATTAAGTAAGATAATACTTATTGGTTAAGTATTTTAAGTGTGTAAATACTTAAATTCTATTACGAATGGGAAAATTCAAGGTTGTTGGCTATTGCTATGAGAGTTTGGCAATTTTAGCCATATGTACTGAGAAGTGATATAGATTATATATACGACATTTTTACTGTATATATAATATGATACGAATACATATATATATGTGTGTGATTGGTATATTTGTATCTTAGAGGCTGGTTCCACAGGCTTTCCTTTGGCTCAGGGTTGGAAAATCCACATTATATATTTTCTCTTGTGCGATTCGGGGAGGTTGTGCAATGTGGGTGAATCCCGAGGCTTGAGGAGCAGGGAGAGTATATCCCCAGGTCATATCGTCCCATCGAGTGTGATGTGTGTACTCCACTTGCAGAGGAAACAAGATCGCCTCCACCATTATGTATATTTTTACCATGACCATGAGTGAGTCTGGCTTGGTACCGTGGTTGAGTTTGTGAACTCGGATTCGAATAGGCACTATGTGACTGCATCCTCGAGTTATAGCTCAAAGGGATGGTTATTATACTTATGATTGTGATGGGTATATTTATACTCTTTGTGTATAGTATATTGTTTGTATATGAAGATGAATAATTATATAAAGTAAACTTGTGTAAAGTGAAAAAATTTAATAAGAGTGATTCCCTTTTCGGTAGATTCATATCCAGATTTATATGAAAATGAATTATAAATTATAGTAAGAACTATCTATCTATCTATCTATCTATCTATCTGTATATATATATATATATATATATATATATATATATATATATATATGTGCAAGCAACATATGTATATACGCGTTACGTGCTGAGGGACGAATGAATCCCGACGATCAACCTTTCCAGGTAGTAGTGTATCGGGGGGGGGGGTTCCTTGTTTGGATTTCGCTTTGCGAGACACGCCATGCACGAACGTAGCGCAATGTTAGGAATGGGGAGAAGTTGAGCCCTTAGTACTCTAGTTTAGGAGGATTATTAGAAGATGGGTGAAATAGATTAGTTAGGCCGTGTCGCTTAACTAGGTTATTTAAAAGATATGCGTTGGGTGTGAACTATTAGTAGAGGGGTGTGGTGTATCTCATGAGAGTGCGATACCAATTTAAATATGATAGATTTCATATTTTAAAATATGGCATTTAAGCAATTGCTAAACATTTTCAAAACTCGAGCTCTGACCCGTTTTTTTCTATTTTCCCTCTCTTGCTATATATATATTATATATATATAGGTGTCCAGAAACAGAGACGCTTGGATGATGATCCTTTCGAGTCAGACGTTGCTGTAGCAGCTATGGATGCATGCAGGTTTATTTTTAGACGCTTATATTCTTGTAATCTAGATAGGAAGCATTATAGTAACATTCGGACCGAAAGCCCAATTGTACTTATTTATTCTTTTACCGCCTTTTAGTGTGACATTCGATTTGGTTGTATTATATTGTACCGAGTGTTAGGTTATTTTATTTTATTTTAGTTGTTGCATATAAACTGTTGTGATTGATTTATTTGAATGGTTTGGTTAAAAAGATTAGTAAAATAAAATTTTGACCCCAGCCTAATTGGTTATTAGTAATTAAATTGGTTTTTGACATTGATGCTAAGAATGAACCATATGAGACTCCTATTTTAATTTGGTATAGGATTGATCACCCGGTATTTTATTAGGTGGGGTGTCACAAAATTGTGGAGTGCAAACCGCTATGTCCTAAATTTCAATGGCCTAAGTAGGCCACAACCCGAATTATAAAGCGTGTCACCCAAGCGAAGTTTGATATCATATGGGATAAATGGAGAGATCAATCTTGCAAACTATTATCTCAGAGGAGATAAACATGGATCAACAAATGATCCAACCAATAGCTGGGAGAGTTTGAACATAACTCAACCACTCATATCATTGCGAACAAAACCCCTACCCCAGGGAAAGGGGGCATGAAATTATTTGTTCATAATGTAAAAAAAATTAATATGCAGAGTGAAACACCCCGTGGATGTTGATAGTTGCCAAAAAAACTAAATCCTTTTGCTGTGAGATTATTTTACTTCTTGCTTGGTTTCCCATTACTTAAAATCAACTATTGTGATCATTTTCACTCACAAATATAGTAAAGGATTTTTTTGTCAAAAAATAAAAGTGCTAAAAAGAATTAAAATAATTCCACGAGATGTAAAATGGAATTCTGGACAACTTTATCTTCTTTAGCATCATAAATGAAATTCGTTTAGACACATATTAAGGGTATTTTTATCCAAATTTTAGTAAAAAAGAAAAAAGAAAATAGAGCAATTTGAGTTGGGCTAGCTGTAAGCTTTGAACAATTTTCATCAATTATTCCGTCTTTTCTACCCCATTTGGTATAAGGTATCATCACTAAATATTTAGGATCCATATAGGATGGGTAGGATCCGTATAAGTTACCTACCCTATTTTCTCCTATTGATGAAGTATGAAAATGTGCATTTTGTGTAATTCAAAAATACTCATTCTGTCAATAACTTTAACTCGATAAAATATTGCTTATTCTCTCTGCACTACAGCCTTACTGCTCCACACAATTATCCTTCCATTATCATGAATTTTCAAGTGTTATAGAGGTGTTATTTATGGTGTGGAAGAGAATTTCTTAAAGAACCTAAAGTTAGGAGCTTATTTGATTTTCTTTTCGGCATCTTTATCAAAGTTATCATATTCAAGAGGAAGGAGTTCTACACTAGTTTCAAGTTTGAAATCAAAACATGCTAGATATATGCAAATATGTACGACCTCTTATGCTTATTTTCACTACATATGGATATGTTGAAGAATATGTGATAAAAATGGATAAAAGTTAAAGTTTGAAAGAAGGATAAATTTCAGAATGTTTAAGCAAATTATTTCTTGATTAAATCATATTAAACTTTTTGATTTCATGATAAAGTATTATATTGCACTTATGAAGAAAAAATAGGATGCATTTGTTACGTTTCATTGGTGTAAAATTTTACTTTCACTAACAAAAACGCATGTAGTTGGGCGAAATGAGTTAAGTATGTTGAAAATGTATTAATTTTTTTTTGAAAATGAATTGATAAACTGGAAAATTTTAGAATACTAATCATATAAAATGATACAATTTATGTGAAGAAAGCTTGAGAAACTTGAAGTAAATAAAGTAAATGGGTGCTAAATGTAAAAGTATGGGTATTCAAACGTATAATATTGAATATATAACACCCAAAGTGAAATAAACAACACGATTAATAATGAAAAAATATTAAATTGTATGAAAAGTCTAAAAATATAAAAAGTATAGTTTTTGGGCCAAACGAATGACTCCATGAAAAGCCTAGACTAAGTAGTAACTTTTGTAAAAATGAGTATTATTTTAAAAAGTTAGTTTTAAATGTAATAATATGAACACATAAAAATGATAGGAGTTGACAAATTGAAAATATAAGTCTTAAAATGACAAAAGTAATGTTTTAGTAGAAACTGTAAAAGTTGAGCCTATGAGTAAATTTTTGAAACTAAAGGACTCTAGTTAAAAGAGTATTATTTTATGTAGTGAAAAATCATATTTGATAAAGTAAATATGAAAAGAAGAATTTTTGGCAAAGTTTATAAATACAAGTTTATAAATGTAAGTGAATAATGAAAAACGCATTGAAATTTATAAATGGGCTTTTTGAAGTCAAGGGTTAAGTTTCATAAGAAATGGTAAATAAAGTTGTTTTAAAAGATAAAATATCGAGTTAAAGTTGAAATAAAAAAGGATTTTTGATAAAGTGTGAAAATTAGAAATTACATATTGGGACTAGTCTCATCCCGGGTAGTTGGACTCATCGGTCGGTAAAAAGAAAATGAATAAGAGGCATAAAAGTAGGCAAGAAAGAAAGAAAGAAAATAGTGTTACACTGAAGTAACAAGTAGAAGATACTCGTAGGTAACTGGAAAATTTTAGAATGGTCCGAAGCCCTAGGGAATGACTTAATATTATGATATGGTGGAAGTCGGTGAAAGGGCGTATAACAGTCATGGATTGGTACCAGGATTAACAAAGTGAAAAGATGATTTTGAGCACGGCTATCTTTAATATATAGTCAAGTTTATGAAACAACTTGGAAAAATGTGAAAGTCCATTGATGGTTAAATTAACGGGATATGAGTAATATATTGTTAAAGACTACGTGTGAGTGGTCTCATCGCCCAAGTTGCATGGTTATAACACACATTGCATAGTTACGACACAGCTACATGAGAATAATGAATAAAATGAAGAATGATTTCATAATTTCTAAAATTCACTTTATATTTTTAGATATTCCTTTGTACGTAATACTCTGTTAATATTTCCCCTACTGGGAGTAAGCTTATACCTCACCATTTGCCAAACCCCCAGGTACTTTAGGGAAAGATGAAAGCAAAGAAATTATGAGAGGAAAGGAAGTATTTACATGCTATTAGAGATCTGTTTACTATTCATTTTTAATATGTAATTTAATTTCAAACATTGGTGTTTACTATGTAAAATTTTATGCAAGTATTTTAAATTCGGTCTATAATAAGACATGATAATATAGACTTTCTTTATTTGTCATTTCTCCCAATGAAAATCTTTTATTTCAAGTGCTCTCATGAATTTCATAAGCTGGACATTATTTCATTAACTAAATTGAATGAAATTTATGACAAATGTAAAAGGAAAATTTTGTTGAAACAAAGGATTTTCTTAAATAAAATCAAAGTAAAAAAATATTTTCTGCAATGACACCGAAAAATCGGGCGTCACAATTAACCTTTTCAAAAATTCTCAATTTATAGTTCAAGTAACCATCATGAAATTTTAATGCAATAATTTTGAAACACCAAATGTCAATTCTAAATAAAGAAAAAAGTGCAATGATATATTTTTTTTCTTAAGGGTTATTTTATTTGTGTGTATAATAGAATATTCATTACCAAAGAAAATCAGAGGAGTTCATTTTAAAAATTAAATTTAATGATATGATTTGGTTTCTTTGAAATAAATAATTCTAAACATGTGAAAATTTTGGTATGAGTTATGGACCTATTAGAAGAGTACAACTAGACATATATGCCAGAAGGAATAAGGTCAGCCTCAGTAAATAACCTGGTGATCGCTAGCTGGAGTTATGCTCGACCAGGTTTGACAGATCAATTAACCCAGTTAGTTAACACTCTTAGTTGAATCTGCTATAGCAAGCATATACTTCATGAGTGGAATACATTAATAAACTTTAGTACACGTGCAGATGGAGGAGATATGCAAATATTCTCTCTCATGTGCCAATAAGTAACTTGGGATTGGTCTCTCATTAAGCATGTAAAGCGTGTATTCACCTAACCTATAAAGGTGAACCATGTGGCACTCTCTTTTCACTTTCTTCTAACAACCTATAAATAAAGATCTCTACCCATATGTGGGTGGTGTGACACCCCGCCTAATAAAATACCGGGTGATCAGTCCTATACCAAATTAAAACAGGAATCCCAGTTGGATCATCCTTAGCATCACTGTCGAAAACTTTTTAAAACTTACTAATCACCTAGAATTCCAAAGACTGGTGCCAATTTTAACTTTTTAATTAAACCAAAACTATACATGCGGAATAAAATATAAACCATTCACACAACTAAATGAAAGTAAACTGAATCATAATTACACAACATGCCGAATAAATCACCGGCCATCAAAGAAATAAACCATAAACAAATGTTCAACACCTGAAAACTGTACTGAGAAGTCTGGGCGACAAGCCCTAAATGAAACTGAAACTGATACAAGATTCCTACTCTAGGAATGAATAAAATGATGCGTCTAATCCAAACTCCTACTAGCATCCACATATGCCGCAGCTCCGTGTCCCTGGAATAGAATATCAATCCTGGCGTCCCTGTGGCTGGACACCTAAAAGGTTTTGAAAATAGTTTTATAGCAAGGGTTAGAACCCAAAACATTTTGAAAATAATTAGCAAGTGAATTAACTATAGTAATTTAAAATGCATGAATGCGCTTCATATTTAAGTTAGTGTCGCACTCCCTTGTGGACATTCTCACCCCTCCACTATTGTGCACACCTACCGGTTACTTTAACCCCACCTAGTTGTACTACCCCGTCCAACTAGTCCTGGTATAACCTTCCCTTGCCATATTACTCTAACCCGAGTAAAAATGATTCTTGAATTATAAGTTATTTCACTAATTAACTTATTTAATTCCTCGTAAATAGTAACATATAACCGTATCACAAGTTATATAAAGTAAATACATCACCCATTGTATTATTTCCACAAATAATTAACTTAATTAATTTCCCATTAGTTAACTGCATATAACTATAACCCGAGTTATATAAAGTAAATACATCACACACTGTATTATCATCTACATATAATATTTACTATCATATTATACGTACCTTTACTAACAACCACACATATATCATACGTATATCCATCCTTCCGAGTTTACCCTCACCGGATGATTCCCTCTAAAATGCTATCTCACTAGGTGTGCTCACAAAACCTAGTTCCCCAGGTTAGAATCGCTCACCAACTTGGAACAAAATATAAACGAAGTGGAGGCGGTCATATTCCTTCCCTGAAAGTGAGATAAGTCCCTCACCCATATATACCGGACGCTATGACCTGGGGATATACTCGCCCTACTCCTCAAGCTAGGGGATTCACCCACATCGCGCAACCTCCCTTGATAGCATTAGAGTATATAATTTTAATAAATATCTAATCACTGATATTTAGTATCACGCACAATAAATACACACATATATATATACTATCACGACACCGTATATATATATAATATAAACCCGGCTTTACCGTGTACTCAAAATCCCGTACACTGCCTATAATTTAATATTACACACAATATATACACGTATATATATATACTATCACTACACCGTATATATATATATATTTTAATAACCCCGGCTTTACCATGTATTCAATATCCCATACACTGCCTGTAATTTCCTGAGTCTGTGGTCCGACTCAATGTAATTAATTTTCTCACTTAATAATTTTTTTCCTCTTCCCGAGTCTATGGTCCGACTCTAATATAATTAATTCACACATTAATTAATATAATACTTTCCCCGAGTCTATGGTCCGACTCTCCTTAAATTAATTAACACACCTATTAATTTACTACTACCCTGAGTCTATCGCCCGACTCTAATTAAATTAATTAACACACATATTAATCTAATTCTACCCGAGTGTATAAACCGACTCTAATTAAATTAATTAACACCCTTATTAATTAAATAACTTGGTGTCACCCAACCATTATCCCCGGATTCTCTCACTTGGCCCTTACCTCCACATTTCCGAGTCAATGTTCCTACTCCAAACTAATTACTTCTTCTCTATAATTAATTTAACACCTTGATATCAAGACGCCCGGACTCACTCACTTGGTCCAATTTACATCTCATTATAATACCCACATTTTTGCCTACAATGTGTCACACCTTTATTTCCATAATTTTCCCAATTATATTTACCTATCATTATTAACATGCCCGGACTCGCCCACTTGGTCCATAACTAAATATCTCACTTAAATTCCTTTACTAAGGTAGTGCCACCCAACTACATTATCCGAATATTATTCCTCGGTCCACTTTCCATAATTATGAATTATTTCTCCAAATTGTTCATCTCATGACATACCGTTCACACCCTCCTAAACCCAATTATATAACCCTATAATTGTTAAGGAAACATATATTCCATACAAATATTATCACCAAATAAAAATAAGGGAATTAAATCTTAAATTAAACCCTCATATAAACAAACTGGCCGAACTGTCACTTTCCTGGGACCGTCGATCGATCGATCCCCCTGCGTCGATCGATCGATCGAGCAGGTGGTTGTCTTCCTCGGCTTGCTGTTTCAGCCATGGCCGAATTTCCAAGGTTTTTCCTCTCCATTTTTCCAACCTTAAATAACGATTTTTTTAACCAATTAATTACTCCCAAACAAGTCTCAATCATCTAAACTGTTTTACCCTTTTCGATTCATACGATATCTCACTATATTTAAAGATGGGTTTTCCCATTAAAATTTATCAATCTAGTTCTACAAACCCATTTTCAAATCCAGATTATCCCCCAGTTTATATTCCGAATTCTTATTCCAATCAAATATCTACATTCAGATATGTTCAACACAACAATTTTACTATGAATCTCATTCAATAGTTTCATGAACAAAAAAAAAACCCCCATTTTTGTACCCATTTATCCCCAAAACGAATTTTGGTTTACACATCACTATGATATGAATTGATTATCATAAATTTCAAAAATACAACAGCTAACCACTTGCCTGAAATCATTCGTAGGGTCTGATCCGTTGTAGTAGCCCCTTGATTTTGCTCCAAAATCCCCAAATTTGCTCTTGATTTGGTTTCCCCCAAATCCCCTCTCAAACCCTAAGTTCTTAAGTTGTGTTGGCTGCCATACCCTAATCCCTCACTTAGGTTAAAACTCTAATTCCCGTTTTTCACCTAATGGGCTTAATTAAAGTGGCCCAACTCACCCCGTGTGGGCCCGGCTATGCCAAAAAATACCCCGAGACCCAATTACTACCCCCGGGTACTCTTTTCTGACTATCTCGACCCATTCGGACTCAACCGCGCACTCAGAATTGGCATCCGAATTACTTTATAAAAATCCTTATCTCACACCCAATTTAGTCTATACCGACTCCCGGCTGGGATAAGTGTATACCTCGTCATTAATACTCGAAATGACGTAATTAAATTATTACTATTCACTTAGTAAATAAATTTCCCTAAACATTAACCATTCACTTCCCGATTAATATTTAAATAAATATATTGTCATAATTAATTCAATTAAAATTACAACACACCAGTAATTTAAAATTCTGGAATTAATTAAATATTAAATGCACAAAAATACGGGGTGTTACATACTCCCCCCCTTACAAAGGAATTTCGTCCTCGAAATTAAGAGAAGCCTAGTGTTCCAGTATTCACATATTACTCACTAGTCAATTGCCTCCAAGCCCGCTATATCTATCCCATCCAATTCTAACCATACGTTACACAAGTATGCATTTAACTTTACCAGGGCGCCCATACACCCGATACCCGTGCTTAACTGCACAAAATTTTGCCTTAATTAACCCGGGTGCCCATACACCCTATCCCCGCGCTCTACCGCACGAAAGTTACCCGACTATGCTAGTCTTAACCCGTAATATAATCTTCGAACCCGTAGTCATATCACATATACATATATATATATATATATATATATACCGCCCGGGTACCCAACCTATGTGCTAACGTTCAAACCTCTCCCCAAAATACTTGTCTCTCAGCGCAAAAGTATATACGTTTACCCTTATGCTACCGAAGACAACATGAAATACCGCGCCCTTACTACCACTAGTCCTTGCGCAAAATAAACCTCGAACTATCTCCCTTTGCTCGAAAATCAATTTAACCATCCTGATTCACTTCAGTAAACATCCCCATTTACCGGGATAAAATGTGAGAACACAAAACCTCACTATGTGCTATTGCACCACGAAATACAACATATATACCCACATGTATGTAGGCTATACGCCCTCTCCGGTGATACCTAGTACCAACCATACCCTGGTGTTGCGGACACCAAAATTTAACTCCACTATCCACAATAGTTAAATTCCATCGCTATCCAGCCGATGTTTAAAAGTATTATCAACCCTACTCCCATAATCCTCGAAAGTAGTAATTTTCTCGCCTAATTCAACCAATCACTCAGTGTACACCTCCACTCTCTTATGAAGGACACTAAGGAACTCCGCTACCCTATGGAAAAGTTTACCCACATGCTATGGCTGCTACCGCCAACGCACCCACTAAGTTCGACTCACCTGCGAACTCTAGTGAAAAATAAGTCTTATACTGTGACATCCTCTTTGTCACTCAACAATATACCCCATGCCCCTAGGGTAAAATAATTACTTCTATACTCCAGCTGCAACGGCTGGTTCTCGGTTTTCGGAGCAGCTTCTCCCTGCCCGAATGCACCCGTGATTTGCTTTAGTGGCTGTACATCCAGGACCTCGTCCTGAAGTTGACTCCCGCCTTGCTTAAGGCAATATCTTTTCATGTGTCTCGCTTTTCCCCAAACGAAACATTTTTCTAATATGTTCACCCTGCCACTGATCCCTTCCATGCCAACCTTGTTGGAATTCCTGGCCATCCCGCCGATAGCTTCCCGTTCTAGATCGTGTGGCATAATTCCCCTGCCGGGCATCCTGCCCTTGACCTCCCCCAGTCTGCTGCTGGGATACCCCACTGGTATTGTTCCTTTCTGCCTCATCCGATTGGTTAAATCCCCACTCCCTTCCCGCTTCCTTTCGTGTGGAAGCTATATTCCCGACAGTGCCGGAGTGTTGCGTTAACGACATCAGTATAACCTACTAATACGGAATTATCCATTAAATGTTGTCTGATTCTCCAGACTAACCCATCCATAAACTTTGCTTTCTTTCTCTTTTCCTAGCTTACCATCATCCGGTAAAAATTTTCCAACGAGTGAAATCTTCCTCGTAATCGGCCACTAAACGGTCTCCCTTTGAATCACCTCACAAAATTTTCTCCTCCTCTCGGTCTCAACCGCTGAAGGAAAAATACTTGTAGTCGAACCGCCCCCAAAACTCGGCAGTAGCTAGTGTGTCCCTTTCCTCAACTGTGGTGATTGGCTCCCACCACTGTAGTACCATTCCCACTAACTAAAAGTGGTTAGCCTTTACTTCCGCACCCCATCGCAATCTCCCATGCGTAGGTGATGCTGGATACCTCTCTTCCTTGACACGCTAGTACTAGACCTGAACCCCTTCGCAACTCTGGTGGGTTTCTGCTAAAATAACCTCTCTTTATTGATTCTACCCCGACGACCCTGTGTGAGTCTGAACATCCGACGCCACTAACACTTGGGGCTGATCCCGTGGAAAGTACCTTGCCGTTGTGACCACCGTTGCTCCAACTGCCGGTGCCACTATTTCAGTGACCTATGCTGCCAAAATCATATATGGCCGTTGCTGTGGTAGCTCTTGCTCCTAACGAGCCTCCCCCGTCTCATCTCCCCCCTGCTGCCCTAACTGCTCTCTCTCTCCCTCCTGGGCGTCATCTGGAATGAGAATCGAATTTTATGAGTTCACTCTCAAATATAAATTTCGCAGAAGAACGTATATGCGCATACGTATGAGAATACAATAATCCTATGATAGGGCTCTATATCAAAGACTGCTAAGCTGAAACGTGAAAAGCCGTACAGATCCTAAGGACACTAGAACCTGATGCTCTGATACCATCTGTGACACCCCGCCTAATAAAATACCGGGTGATCAGTCCTATACCAAATTAAAACAGGAATCCCAGTTGGATCATCCTTAGCATCACTGTCGAAAACTTTTTAAAACTTACTAATCACCTAGAATTCCAAAGACTGGTGCCAATTTTAACTTTTTAATTAAACCAAAACTATACATGCGGAATAAAATATAAACCATTCACACAACTAAATGAAAGTAAACTGAATCATAATTACACAACATGCCGAATAAATCACCGGCCATCAAAGAAATAAACCATAAACAAATGTTCAACACCTGAAAACTGTACTGAGAAGTCTGGGCGACAAGCCCTAAATGAAACTGAAACTGATACAAGATTCCTACTCTAGGAATGAATAAAATGATGCGTCTAATCCAAACTCCTACTAGCATCCACATATGCCGCAGCTCCGTGTCCCTGGAATAGAATATCAATCCTAGCGTCCCTGTGGCTGGACACCTAAAAGGTTTTGAAAATAGTTTTATAGCAAGGGTTAGAACCCAAAACATTTTGAAAATAATTAGCAAGTGAATTAACTGTAGTAATTTAAAATGCATGAATGCGCTTCATATTTAAGTTAGTGTCGCACTCCCTTGTGGACATTCTCACCCCTCCACTATTGTGCACACCTACCGGTTACTTTAACCCCACCTAGTTGTACTACCCCGTCCAACTAGTCCTGGTATAACCTTCCCTTGCCATATTACTCTAACCCGAGTAAAAATGATTCTTGAATTATAAGTTATTTCACTAATTAACTTATTTAATTCCTCGTAAATAGTAACATATAACCGTATCACAAGTTATATAAAGTAAATACATCACCCATTGTATTATTTCCACAAATAATTAACTTAATTAATTTCCCATTAATTAACTGCATATAACTATAACCCGAGTTATATAAAGTAAATACATCACACACTGTATTATCATCTACATATAATATTTACTATCATATTATACGTACCTTTACTAACAACCACACATATATCATACGTATATCCATCCTTCCGAGTTTACCCTCACCGGATGATTCCCTCTAAAATGCTATCTCACTAGGTGTGCTCACAAAACCTAGTTCCCCAGGTTAGAATCGCTCACCAACTTGGAACAAAATATAAACGAAGTGGAGGCGGTCATATTCCTTCCCTGAAAGTGAGATAAGTCCCTCACCCATATATACCGGACACTATGACCTGGGGATATACTCGCCCTACTCCTCAAGCTAGGGGATTCACCCACATCGCGCAACCTCCCTTGATAGCATTAGAGTATATAATTTTAATAAATATCTAATCACTGATATTTAGTATCACGCACAATAAATACACACATATATATATACTATCACGACACCGTATATATATATAATATAAACCCGGCTTTACCGTGTACTCAAAATCCCGTACACTGCCTATAATTTAATATTACACACAATATATACACGTATATATATATACTATCACTACACCGTATATATATATTTTAATAACCCCGGCTTTACCATGTATTCAATATCCCATACACTGCCTGTAATTTCCTGAGTCTGTGGTCCGACTCAATGTAATTAATTTTCTCACTTAATAATTTTTTTCCTCTTCCCGAGTCTATGGTCCGACTCTAATATAATTAATTCACACATTAATTAATATAATACTTTCCCCGAGTCTATGGTCCGACTCTCCTTAAATTAATTAACACACCTATTAATTTACTACTACCCCGAGTCTATCGCCCGACTCTAATTAAATTAATTAACACACATATTAATCTAATTCTACCCGAGTGTATAAACCGACTCTAATTAAATTAATTAACACCCTTATTAATTAAATAACTTGGTGTCACCCAACCATTATCCCCGGATTCTCTCACTTGGCCCTTACCTCCACATTTCCGAGTCAATGTTCCGACTCCAAACTAATTACTTCTTCTCTATAATTAATTTAACACCTTGATATCAAGACGCCCGGACTCACTCACTTGGTCCAATTTACATCTCATTATAATACCCACATTTTTGCCTACAATGTGTCACACCTTTATTTCCATAATTTTCCCAATTATATTTACCTATCATTATTAACATGCTCGGACTCGCCCACTTGGTCCATAACTAAATATCTCACTTAAATTCCTTTACTAAGGTAGTGCCACCTAACTACATTATCCGAATATTATTCCTCGGTCCACTTTCCATAATTATGAATTATTTCTCCAAATTCGTTCATCTCATGACATAACGTTCACACCCTCCTAAACCCAATTATATAACCCTATAATTGTTAAGGAAACATATATTCCATACAAATATTATCACCAAATAAAAATAAGGGAATTAAATCTTAAATTAAACCCTCATATAAACAAACTGGCCGAACTGTCACTTTCCTGGGACCGTCGATCGATCGATCCCCCCGCGTCGATCGATCGATCGAGCAGGTGGTTGTCTTCCTCGGCTTGCTGTTTCAGCCATGGCCGAATTTCCAAGGTTTTTCCTCTCCATTTTTCCAACCTTAAATAACGATTTTTTAACCAATTAATTACTCCTAAACAAGTCTCAATCATCTAAACTGTTTTACCCTTTTCGATTCATACGATATCTCACTATATTTAAAGATGGGTTTTCCCATTAAAATTTATCAATCTAGTTCTACAAACCCATTTTCAAATCCAGATTATCCCCCAGTTTATATTCCGAATTCTTATTCCAATCAAATATCTACATTCAGATATGTTCAACACAACAATTTTACTATGAATCTCATTCAATAGTTTCATGAACAAAAAAAAAAACCCCATTTTTGTACCCATTTATCCCCAAAACGAATTTTGGTTTACACATCACTATGATATGAATTGATTATCATAAATTTCGAAAATACAACAGCTAACCACTTGCCTGAAATCATTCGTAGGGTCTGATCCGTTGTAGTAGCCCCTTGATTTTGCTCCAAAATCCCCAAATTTGCTCTTGATTTGGTTTCCCCCAAATCCCCTCTCAAACCCTAGGTTCTTAAGTTGTGTTGGCTGCCATACCCTAATCCCTCACTTAGGTTAAAACTCTAATTCCCGTTTTTCACCTAATGGGCTTAATTAAAGTGGCCCAACTCACCCCGTGTGGGCCCGGCTATGCCCAAAAATACCCCGAGACCCAATTACTACCCCCGGGTACTCTTTTCTGACTATCTCGACCCATCCGAACTCAACCGCGCACTCAGAATTGGCATCCGAATTACTTTATAAAAATCCTTATCTCACACCCAATTTAGTCTATACCGACTCCCGGCTGGGATAAGTGTATACCTCGTCATTAATACTCGAAATGACGTAATTAAATTATTACTATTCACTTAGTAAATAAATTTCCCTAAACATTAACCATTCACTTCCCGATTAATATTTAAATAAATATATTGTCATAATTAATTCAATTAAAATTACAACACACCAGTAATTTAAAATTCTCGAATTAATTAAATATTAAATGCACAAAAATACGGGGTGTTACAGGTGGATCTGCAATTATTCCTACTGTTATGCAGTCAAACTATATACAAACCCTGAGAGCTTTATTCTTGTACTTATATGGCTTTTCCCAGTAGATTAATATAATAGACACTGCACCTATGGATATAGGCACCATTTCAGGATGAACAATGAAAATCTGGTTCTTAGTCTCTTTCTATCATCTCTCTATAGCTTATTTCTATGTTAGTGTTTCAGGAAATACATATCTTATCTATTATATACTAGTAATTAATATGTTTTAGCTATGACAATCAGTATGGCAATTACAGATGATATCATATTGGTGTTGTATGTGGAAATCAGCTTGCCATTTTTGCTTTCCACCATTTAACATTGCTAGGGCTCAAGGATACCCAATTTTAGTGAACTAGAAAATTACGAGGCAATTCAACTGGGTTCATAATTTTTTTTAGTTTGATTTTCATTAATTCCTTAAATCCTCTTTTAGATCTTTATATTTATACTTTAGATTCATATTTCGTGTAATACGATTTGCCTATTGTTAAGGTACTCTATTTTCTGTATATATTTTACTTAAAATGTTTGAAAACCCTAAAAGCAGTAGGGCTCGAGATGGGATTCCACCCTCTACACCCCTTTAATTGAGAGATTTATAGGAAATTCTACAGAGCCTGACTAAGATATAGGAGGCTATGCAGGAGACTATGAAATAATTAATGCAGAGCATTATGACTGGACAAAATAAGCTAAAATTGAACCTGATCACCCTTACAGTTGGGGAAATCTCAGATAAAAGGTATGAGATGCCACCTCCAACCCATACAGGTACACGAAGTAGGATAACTATGAATGAGTAGTGGAAAACTCCAGGAGATTGGATCTGGGTTCACGCGGGGATAGGATAAGGCCTAATAGGAGATATGAGATTGATCAAAGCAATAAATCCTACAGTCTAGGGAAAACATCCACCATCGGATCAATAGGATTTGACGATGATGAGACCTACTCAATAGAACATACCGGTGTTTTAGAGAGGTTAACTAGAGCCTCTACTTTTGATCTATTGATCCCCAGGGAAAAAAGAGGACCTCTATGCTGTGACCCCTAGAAAGCCAGGGAGCACATGGAAGTGTCATGAGAATCTGAGTCCTGGAGGATTGCGTGATCGTCTAGGTCAATGAAGATCGTTAGTGGCTCGACCAAGTTTGAGCACATCTCAAGAAGGGAAGATAATTTGTCTCAGACTCGCAGATGAGGTGATAAGGCTGTCAAGACAAGGAGAAAGAAAAGGATCAACCCTAAAAAGGGTTAATTTAGCACCTGGAGGATTGTCTGGGGGATCTTATAAAGATAAATAACCCTTTGTAGATAAGTTACATTTATGTATCTCCATTCATAGCATCTGTAGTGGGAAATCTGATGCCATTGAAGTTCGAGCTTCCTGTTATAACTCCAAGATATGATGGAAAGTCTGATTCGAAGCTTTATATAGAGTAGTACCAAACTGCCTCTGACATATATTCCATTATTGATGAGATGATGTCTATGGATTTTTCCTGTACTCTAAATAGGTTAGATAAGATATGGTATAATGGGATCTTGAGGTGGAAGATTTCTAACTTTAAGCAGCTTGTTGATATCTTTATAAACAACTTCTTCTTTAATACCAAGCTGGGGAAAATGGTGGCTCACTCATTAAGCGTATTCTAAAAGGAGGACGGAATTATAAGGGAGTACATAATTTGGCTCAACATAAAGAAGTTAAATGTTATAGATTATGATGAGAAGATTGAAATTACTACTATTATGAGTGTTCTATTACCTCGGAAGCATTACATGGCATTGCTGAAAGATCCTTCGAACATTATGGATGACCTCCTGGCCAAGGTGGGAAAAATTATGAAATTCGAGAAGGCAATGTCCACAAAGGAGTCAAGTTGTACGAACTTCGACACTAGTGGGAGATTAGACAAGAAGGAGAAATCCAAGAGATTAAAACTGAAGAAGTTTGATTCATACACACCACTCACTATGGGAATTCATCAAATCCTCGATGAGATCCGAGGAAGTGAAAAACTTTGGTGTCTAGAAAAGTTAAAAATGCCTCTGGTAAGAAGAGATAAAGGCAAGTCCTGTGATTTCCATAAAGATCATGACCACACTATTGATAAGGGTTTGTCTCTAAATGACAAATTGGAGGCTCTGATTAGAAGGGAAAAGTTGTCAAAATATGTAGACAAGTCTGTCCATGCGATCGAATCCAGAGGTGATATGAAGCCAAGGAGACAATCAAAGCCTCCTTGTAAGGGAAAAAGATGACAAGAAGTAAGGCTGGGAAAAGGGCTTAGATGATAGAATTGGCCTATATTTGCCCAAGAATCCCGAGGAGCCATAAAAGAATGCCGACATAATATCATTAGGATATTACTTCATTACCGATAGGGATGTCAGAGGTGAATATGAACTTATCAAAAGGAAAGTGCATCTAAATGAGGCTAAGGTGTGTGAACACATTAGTGAGATGAATTTGGCCGAAGTTGTGGCAACCCTCCCATGAAAGGTAAATAAAGACTGCTTAATAGTTATTTTTTCTAAAGATAATCTGTCTAGATTATTATACCCACATGGAGACCCTATGGTTGTCACCATAATGGTCCATTGGAGGATCGTTCAAAGGATTTTGATGGATAATGGTAGTTCTATGCTTGTATTATATTTGAAAAGACTATGGTTGTCTGAGAGAAAGCTTTAGGAATACCGTAATCCACTTATTAATTTCTCAGGGGATAAGATGTATCCTTTGTGAAAAATTGAATTGGAAGTTATTATCGAGACATGGTCGACCTGACGAACATAAATGATGATTTTCTTCATCTTAGATAATAATGTAATCTCAGTTTACAACATTATTTTTGGCAGGGTTAGTGTAAAGGTTTAAGTTGTCCCCTCAACTGTCCATTAATTCATGAAGTTCCCCACTCAATATGGGGTTAGCCAAGTCAAGGAAAGTCATGCAATAATATGGGAATTCTAATACAACTCACCTAAGTGGGAGGAACTTTAGAAGATAACAAAAATTTATCAGATCGAGACATTATATCCTCGAGATTAAGATAAGATGATCACATTAGAAGGGACCGAGCTTATTGAAACCATAATTCTAGACGATGATCACTTAGAACATACAACCTCGATCGATTCATCTATTGATCCATAATTGAATAAGGAACTTGCAGATTTCTTGAGCCAGTGGAATAAAGTATTCACATGGAGCCATGAGGATATGCTTGGAATTGATCCAGATGTCCTTCATCACGAGATTAACATTGTAAAGGATGCTAAGTCCATCAAATAGAGGTGCATGGTGTTCTAAAAATAGAAAAATATGGCCATTAATTAAGAGGTGGAAAAATTTAACGTATAAAACTTCATTGAAGATGTGAAATATCCCAGTTGGCTTTCAAGTATAGTAGTGGTCCATAAGAAAAATGATAAATGGTGTATGTGCATCGACTTCACAGACATTAAAAAGGCATGTCCAAAGGACCACTACCCATTACCTTGGATAGTTGATCGCCATAATTGATCATGCTTACTCGAGGCACAATCAGATCAGAATAAAGCTAGAAGACTTGGAGAAAAAATCTTTTTCACCGACCGAGGTACTTTATTCTACAACGTTATGCCCTTTAGGCTAAAAAATATTGGAGCAACGTACTAGAGGATGGTCAAGAAGGTTTTTAAAGATCAGATTGGGAATACAATGGAAGTTTACATGGATGATATGATGACCAAAAGTATGAACGAAATTGATCACTTTGTGACCTCGGCCAAACGTTTGATGACGTGAGAAAATATCAAATGAGTTGAAATTAAATCATATAAAATGTGACTTAAGGTTGAAAGCATTAAAGTTTCTCAGCTTTATCGTCAATCAAAGGGGGATAAAGGCCAACCCTGATAAGATCTAAGCATTGATCAATATGATGTATATTCAAAGATTGACTGGCTGAGTAGTTGCGATCAATAAATTTGTGTCGAGGGAAACATATCAATGCCTTTTATTCTTTAAGGTGATAAAAAACCCGTTGAATAATATAAATAATGTGAGAAAGCCTTTCAATAATTGGAGAAGTACGTCATATCCACATCTCTTCTATCGAGGATGATTCTTAAAGAACAATTATGCTTATACCGAGTAGTGCCCAAGTCTTCTATGAGCTCGACACTTGTATGAATAAAAGGTGGTGTCCAAAAAATAGTCTAGTACACTAAAAAGGCTTATCGTGGAGTAGAAATCCGGTATTCAAGGCTACAAAAATTGGCATTGACATTAATTTAGTCTTCCATGAGGATAAAGCAATATTTTTAGGCTCACACTATTATAGTTTACACTAATTTTCCCCTCTGACAGTCCATTCACAAATTTAAAAAGTTTAACAGGTTGATAACTTGTGCGGTGGAGTTAGGGAAAGATAATATAACATACGATCTAAGAACATCTATCAAAGGGTAAATTATGGCTAATTTCATAGTCGAGTTTATGTCTGAGGAAAAAATAGTGGATAAACTTACCGAGGCCAAAGATACTCTAGATCTGACTAGTGATAAGCCAGAGTTTTATGTAAGATAATAAGAAAGAGCTCGAGATTTAGTGCAAATGAAGAATTTGTTCAAGAGTGGCTCCCTAGATGAAGGTAGTTTTGAGAAGGAACCCCCTTTTAGCAGATATTTATTGATGGATCTTTTTGTACGAATGGCAGTGGAGTTAGACAGATTGTCATAACACCAGAACGGGCAGGAATTGATACGTCATAAGGTTAAAGTTTACAGCCTCAAATAGTAAGGCGGAGTATGAGCATTGATCGTAAATCCAAGGCTAGCCTTGTCATTGGGAGTCCAACAACTGTTAGCCCATAGTGATTTATAGTTGGTTGTAAATCGGGTAATAGGTGTTTATGAAGTAAAAGATTAAGTCATGTTAGAATATTTATCAAAAGCAAAGTTGTTAATCCCAAAGTTTGTTACTATTCATATGTTAAGGATACTAAGGATTGAGAACTACCAAGCCGACACACTAGCTTAACTAATGTTGGCAACTACATTTCAGCTGAGAAGAAAACCTTATGAAATACTAATGCAGTAAAGCATTGGCGAGGATAATATACAAGTGTGATGGAGTTAAACATGATTCCATCTTCAATGGACCCCATCGGATCATACTTAATGACCGACATAATTTTGAAAGTATTTAATGAGGAATGCAAACTTCAATATAAAGTGACCAGATATGTTTTAGAAGGCGGGATGTTGTTTAAGAAAGAATTTTTTTTACCCCTTCTATGATATGTTCACCCCAAAGAGTTCCCCTATCTGATTAAAGAGGTTTACAAAGGTTCTTATGGAGTGCATTTTGACGGATAGTCACTGGAAAAAATGATGGAAATACAGGGGTATTACTATATAATAATGAAAGAAGACTGCGCAAATCATGGCCAGAAGTGCGATAATTTCTAAAGATACATATTCATTTATTGAAGACCCTTAGCAGCCTTGACACCGATCATATCCCCACGATCTTTCATCATATGGGGACAAATTTGGCCGACCGTCTATTAAAAACCAAGGGTAGGTTTAGGTACGTAGTCATCGTAGTGTACTAATTTGTGGAGTAAGTAGAGGCCGAGCTATTGGTAGAGATGACTTATGCGAAGGTATTCCACTTCATATGGGAAAACATTATCTGTTGGTATGGGATTCCCTTTGCATTCATTACAAATCACTATACACAGTTTGACAATAAATAATTCCTCGATTATTGCATCACATCCAAAATCAAAAAATTAAATTCCACGCCTGCTTATCCTTAATGAAATATGTTGACAAAGGTCACCAACAAGACCTTGCTCGATGGGATGAAGAAGAGGTTTAATAATGCAAAGGCAAACTGGATCAATAAACTGAAGAGTGTGCTCTCGGATTATAGTAAAACTTTGAGGACAACCACGGGTGAAACCCCTTTTATGTTAGCATTTGGTATGAAAGTGGTGGTGCCTATGGAGATTCGCTTACTAGATCATATAATGTTGAATTTCAGTTCGGTGAGGAGTGATTTCATGAATCTCCTTGATCTAGATGTAATGGAGGATGTCAGAGAGCATGTTTCCCCCCAAGTAACAACTTATCAACAAAGAAAAATGGTGTTCTATAATAATAGAATCAAGCCGAGCATGCTGAAAGAGGGTGACTTGGTCTCAAAGAAGTTAATCTAGGAGTGATGAAAGTGGGAACATATGGAATTAAAACTCTTGAGGGTGAACCATTTAAGAACCCATAGAATTCCAAGAATATTAAAAAGTAATATAATTGAGACGATAAGATTCATTTGAAATCATAATTTTTATGTAATGAAGCAATTTCTATAAATAGTTTCATAAGTTATTATTGAAAATAAGTCTCCAGTTCATTGAGTTATTACTTGAAGTTTTTCCATTATTTACTTCAAAGATGATAGGTTCCAAGAGATGGGCAAGAAAATTAGGACGAAGACATCTCAAAGAAGATGAACAAATAAAATTGAATACGATCAGACCACACTTTATACGGGGCCTCATCCATTACACAGGTCACGATCAAGATGTTAGTTGACTTGGGAACCAATGCTATCACAAGATTAGGTTGGATATAGCTGACCTAATTGAGTAGTAAGTTGGATAAAGCCTTGGTAAATCTCACTACAGATGAGCATCTCACTAACGACGGATGAAGACTGCACACATGAAATTAGGGGAACCATAACTTAACACTTATAACAACCCTAACATGACAACTAAAGTTCCTCCATTGGTAGCTCATAAGTCAGGCCAGGTCAGCTAAGAGACAACCATAAAACCACAAAGACTAAAATACTGGAAATTCTTCTCTAACTCAATCCATTGTTTCAAAACCTATTCTTATAATTGATCCCATATATAATATTTTGCATGTTTAGGTATATACAAAATACACATGGGGGGGCTAACAACATGGGAAAACAAAATAACTTAGATAAAATTCAATTAATATGGATGTTATATAAGAAAAAAGTTGATTAAGAAAAATGTAAACCATTGAAGTAAAAATATCCATACGAAATGATTCTTCATAAATTACAAATTATGTTATTAAAAAATTATGATGAGAAAATTACAAAACAAAAATACCAAGAAGAGAAAGAGTTCATGCATCTTGGGTTGCTAGGGGATCTTAAGAAATGTTCCCATTAGTCGCTTCAATCATTGGTGTGTTTTGAGGATTTTTTTTATACGACCTTCGAGAAAATGGGAGGAGTCAGCTCAATGGAGGATGCCTATTTGATTTGTGGAACACTCCGATCTTCCATCATTTGGCCATCCACCACCATGGAAACTTCAACATTATATTAGGCCATGACCTCCTCCTCCTCCTAATATCCTTCACATTTACAAACAACATCAACAATGTTTAGGTAATGCCTCATAAGCCTCTTCTTCAGCTCTTCATAGACCTCAACAAAGATAGTGATTGTCTCAATAGAGAATTCAGATAAATCTTTATATTTTTTGAAGGCATTCTCCTCGGATTTAGGCAACGCCTCTTCGTCCTTAGTCATTGCCTCTTCAAGACTTATAATTTTAGGAGTGTCAATACCGAACATATCTTTGAGCTTACTTATATCCTCCTCGACTTTGTTAAAACCCTCTATCTTCTCAACAAACTAGTTATCCTTAAGCACCAGATCCCCATCTTTCTTATTCATCTCATCCTCTGTCTTAGTGGTTTCCCCTTGAAAACTAATCACCTATTAACCCAATCTATTACCCGAGTATGAATTTATTAGTTTATTTTCTTTGCTTAATCAAAAGTCTGGGCATGAGATGCAGTTATTGGATCTTTCTCCCAAAGAATTGTGGATGCCATGTCGCCCTAAAAAAGAGCAAAGTGAAAGAGGTCATCCAAGAACAACAATATTTCAAAGTGAATAAATTTTTAAAGCATACCGCAAACATTTTATGGTGGGAAAGTGTCAACAAATCATGGGGATTGAAACCCCTGAGGTACGTGTAATGAGGGATATGCTTGTGATAGTCGAGCAAAACTCACACATTATCTATATGGTGGATAATGGACTTTTTATCCTGCTTCACCACTTCAATAATGATGGGTTTGTTATCACCCTAATTTTATACCTCCACCATATGATACTGGTAGAAGGTTCTAACTTCCTATTTCGGTCCATGAGCTGGATGCCCCCCGATTATTACAAGTGTTAGCCTATGCCTTATCATCCTCGACTCTCCCAACCTTGGATATTTTGGGTCATGTTTGGAGGTGGAGGTCTCTATTGGCCTTTTGTTGCTAGAAGCAGGGGATCATTATTATGTGGGACCACCTAAAGTTTGATTAGGATTCGTATTAACCTTTCCATTGTTTTTAGCCTCGACGTTCGACAACAGAAGAAACCCATTTGATCCAAGTATTACCTTGAAGACATCATAACAGTAATGGCAGTGATGATCTGTTAGCATGGTCTTTCAAGTGACGAGGTCCTCGTTCAAGAGACAATGAGCGTCGTTTGAGCGACCTATAATGTCACTTGAACGAATATCTAGGATGACCCAATCTCTTCTTGTACAATCTTCTTAGTTTCGGTCATTTTGCCCCAACGACTTCCACCTCCTTAGGAAATGTATATATGTGGTTCAATTAATCTATAACTAATGATTTTATAGTACATTCAAGATCCATAAACCATTAACTCTCTTTATATAATTAAATTTACTACCCACAATCTCCAAAACCCATCGTTTGTTCCTCTTCGTATATAATCCATATTTAAATAATTCCCCTAGTTGATCCATTTTATTACCCCTCAACTTCCTACAATTATCATTAGTTCTTCCTCGTATGAAATCTATATATAATTTAATCAATTTTTCGGGGTGGGGTATTACATCAATCACTAATACTTAATTGTTTGTATGGTAATGGAGGAATTGTCGTACAATATAAAAATGATCGAGAATGAACACATCCAACTATTCCATGGTCCAAACGTTGAAAAACTAAATGTATAGCTACAGGTACATGAAAAACTTACTTATATAAGACCATCCTCCCACGTTTAAGATCAGAAGGGAAAATTATTTTTGCAGCTGCTTCATTGGGGATTGCATCTTTTTTACTACTAGGAGGTCGTATAACTCACTCAATATTTTTAATTCATATTTAAATTAAAAATGATTCAACATGCAACATTAATCATGGGACTCCACTAGCAGAGTTGATAGAAAAGGCAAGTCTTATTATATGGGACGAAGCACCTATGGACTATTATCACGCTTTTGAGTCTTTAGCCAAAACTCTAAAAGATATTTTTCATTCAGGTAATGAAAATGAATTAGAAATACCATATAGAGGTATAACCGTGCTTCACGAAGGCGATTTTAGGCAGACTTTACCATGTTGTTAGCAAAGGGAGAAGATAAGACATCATCAAATAGTCAATCAACAAGTCATGCCTTTGGGAATCATGCCATGTGTTAAACCTTACACAAAACATGCACATAAATGACTTGGTCTAGTTCACACAATGGGTTTTATCACTTGGTGATGTAAAATTACCCATAAATCCATTTGATGATGATACAAATCCACATTGGATTAAAATTCCCAATGAACTGCTTATAAAACAAAGTGAAGATCACATTCCAAATACCATATCCAGTGTGTACCCAAATTTCATCCAGAATTATCAAGATCCATACTACTTGAGGATAAGAGAAATATTGACACCATGTAATCAAAGTATTAATGAAACTACCTCTTTCATGCTAGGGTTGATACCTAGTGTTGAGGTGAAAAACTATATTTGATCTAATTAATTACTCACAGATAAATATAAAATAAGAAATAAGACTGGGGATTTTTAAACTGGTTTAGCCTTAATGAAATGGCCTACGTCCGCTATTTTTGTATTGTAGGGTGTTTTGTCTTAATCTCGATTATCTTTGTTTATGATAGCTTACCCCGTTATGAGGGTATTACAATGTATTTATATCCCTTGAGCTTCCCATATCAATAGACAATACGTCGTCATTAAATAGGCATATGTATCGGTACATAGTAAGAATATTCATTGAATTTGTCTTGGTCATTTGGTCTTCCCAGATAGTTGCTCGGTATACTCTGAGTAGTTTGGAATGTTAATTTGCTCAGTGTATATAATTATGACATGTTGGACGACACATGTATTATCATAACTAGTCCATGTCATATGACTAATTTTTGTATCAACAGAAGCCCCCAATGTTTCATAGTTGAGATTGGATGCGAGAGTGCGAAATATTATTCCCAAAAGTTTCTCTAGCATATTTCCCATTTCTTGTTTGGTTACAGACCTTCGACACTTTTGAAATTTTCTTCTCAGCATAATAGTTTTGAGCGCAAAGTGGCAAACTTGTAAATATTTCAATTTTTTTGCGAATGCTTGGGTACTTGTGGCTTTAGCCGCCGGAAACGCAATCTTCGTCATATGTAATAATTACTTTTCCCTTTTTCCAAAGCAGAGTATATAAAGGCGATAAAAGAAGATTATTTTCTACCTTTTTCCATCTAGGTTCCCAAACTCTTTGTCTTCTCACTTTTCTTCTTACGATCGTCTTCTCAGTTCATCTGCCTTAGCTGATTTCTTAATTTTTCAGTAAGAACTTCTTGCTTCCTTCTTCTTTCTTTATTTTAGCCATCATGGTTTACCTTATCGAATCGTTGGATAAGTTTAGGGCCAATTTTTGGATTCCTTCTTGGGTTATTATGGAAGAACCTTCCTCCCCTAATGATTTATTTTCTCTATCTGAGGGACATTGGTTCCCTTCTATTTTTATGGCCGAATGTTGGTTTTCTTTCCCACCTAATCCCCCGTGTTTGGAATTTTGCCAATATTTTGATATTTTTCCATCAAGAGTAGTTCCAAATACATGGAGCATAGTTAATGGCGTACATAGGTTGAATCAAATTTATGGAACTCGTCTAGGTATTCCTGATATTATGTACTTTTATAAATGGGTTACAAGCAACACCACCTTTTATTTAAAAACTAGGTTTTCTAATAGAGCTTTAGTGGTCAATCTCCCTAATGCTAATATGGATTATTTTGAATATGGGGTTGTGATGAAAAATTGGCAACACCCCCCATTAAAGGGGAAAGACGTGTACCAAGGTCCAGGATGTCCACTTTATGGCAATGGGATAGGTTGTTTTTGTTTTTCAAATTAGCTCTGTTTTTGTTTACTAAAATGTGTCACAGACATTTATTTTTTATGTTGCACTTGACAATAAGAGAAAATCCCCAAAAGAGAGTGATATTAATATAAAAGATTTGAAATTTATTTGGGGATTGCATCAAGCTATAGTTGGGGAACACGTGAGGTCTGCTTCCTATTTGCTGAGATACAAGAACACCACTTCCTCTTTTATTGCTCGAACTTTTTCTCGTCTCTTGGTGATTGATCTGGATCAGGCTCCAGCATCTTCTTCATTTTTTGAAGAATCTTCCTCTGACTTGGGTACTACTATTGCTGACCTGAAGACGAAGAAGAGGAAAATGCTTGATCTTTTTTCCAAGGTTGCCCCTGGTGCTAGTGGGGCGAAGAAGAGCAAAAATGATTTCCTAGCTAAGGGGATTAAGAAAAATGATGTTACTCCATCTGGTGGAGTAGTCACAGCTGTTAAGGAGATCATCAAGAAGCCCCCTGTTGCTCCAAAAGAGGGAGTACCTTTGATTCAAGGGGTTTCCCTCGGAAAACCTACCTGCGTGACGACTCAGCCGTCAAACCTAGCCATGTTAACAACACTTTCTATACCTTTCCCCAAGCCTAAACCTCCTGAAAGGGACACAGTCAAGTCCTTTGCCGACCTATTTTCTAACAAAACCGCTACAGATGATCAGAAGTCATTTTTTACTCCCTCGCTTTATAAGGGAGAGATATCCATTATTTTCTCAGATGACGACATCAACTCAATGACAGTTCCTTTCAAATACGCTCTTATAGGACAGTTTCATCATGGACGACCATCATTAGAGACAATCAGGAAAACATTCTCAATCTTTTCTCTAAAGGCAGGATTCACTATCAGTCTATTGGATGCAAAAAACGTTTTGATACATTTAAATTGGGAAGAAGATTATCACTGCATGTGGCTAAGAGATATATGGTATATCCATAGATTTTCGATGTGGGTTATAAAGTGGTCGACGTATTTCCAAGCTAAGAGGGAAAAACCTTTTGTACTTGTTTGGGTGAATCTTCCATATCTGCCCATTCATTACTTCTCAAAATCAACCTTGCTTTCTATTGCCAACGCCATTGGTAAGCCTATCAATCTTGATGAAGCCATAGGATCACTAGCTCGCCCTAACATGGCTAGGGTTTGCATAGAGGTTGATGTGTCAAAATAACTACCTAAACGCATTTGGTTAAGTACAACAGATAATGGTTTTTGGCAGAAAATTATCTTTGAAAACGTACCTTCTTATTGTTGTTTGTGTTCGAAATTGGGTCATGATCGCATAGACTATAATTAAGAAGATGGGAATATAAGACCTCTCATAGTATATAGAGGCAAAACTACTATCCCTAATGCTCAACGCCAGAAAAACCTAACTTGGAGACCAACACAAATTGGTACAAAATCAACAACAGAGGCTCCTAGGGAAGATTGCATAGTAGTTCTCATTTCAAACCCCAAAAAAGAAAGTACTAAATATTTAGTGGAGGTAGTCACAAATAATAATGGTAGTACGATGGATATAGTCAATGAATCATTGGTGCAACTCTCAAACAACAACCCATTTCAACTTTTTGAAGAAGAAAATTTTAAGTTAGAGGAAGGTGAGATACAACCAGTGGTGGATCATGGTACTATTCTTAATCAGGTGGTGCATGTAAAACTACAGTCCTGCCAAGGAGATGCATGGGACATTGATATGGCCGATGTGCCTAAATTATATAAAGTGAAAATGGATCCAATGACAATCCAAAGTTATTTTCTCTCTCCTAGAGCTCCTTGGTTATCAACTAAGCGCTCATGTGCGGAATATTGGTGTTATCTTTATGCTTCAGACTCTGAATGTAATTTGGTGCGAGAAATAAATGATAATTGGGAGTTGTTTTCTAAAGGACTCTCAAAAAAGTTCCTGAGGCCAGATGAGAAAAATTCATTAGAAGACCCAGTTCAGGCAGAAGAAGAGTTTAGTGTGGTGAAAAGGAAAAGACCAAGGAAAAACTTCAAGTCTCTAAATTCCTCTTTAATTCAAAATCGTTCCGGAGGTAAGGTGTCAAAACCTTTACTTTTTGCGATTTCCAAATGATGCAAGTCATTTTTTGTAATATTAGGGGGGTTGGAAATGGTCCTTCTATTCGTAGACTTAGGAGATTAATTAGGATTCACTCAATAAGCTTCGTGTCCCTCCTTGAACCAAAAATTAAAGAAACTAAAATTAAAGAGTTATGTAGGAAAATCAAATTTGTGGGGGGTATGGCAAGCAATTCTAATAAAATTTTGATTCTATGGAATAATAATTGTACGGTGGACTTAACTCATAATGGGGGCCAATCTTTATCCATTGGGTTGAAAAAAATATTTGTCAAGATCCTATTTTATTCACTGCTATTTATGCTAAATGCAAAAAAGTAGAGAGATTGGACCTTTGGGAGGACCTTGAAGTGGTGTCTGATCTTGGGGAGATGAAATGGATTATAGGAGCGGACTTAAATATTGTGGCTAATAATGAAGAAACAATTGGTGGGGTGGGAATGGGATTAATTGGGAAGGGGTTCAGGATTTTAATATTGCCCTTCTTAATGTTGGGTTACAAGAAATTCTTTACAAAGGCTCGAGATTTACGTGGTGTAATAATAGAGAAGGGAATGCTAGAATTTGGGCTCGACTTGGTAGAGTTGTGGGTAATTCTAATTGGATGAAAGGGGACTTTGTTAGCTCGGTTGATCATCTTCATAGGACTAAATTGGACCACAGGCCTTTACTTCTTATGGTTAAAGGAGTTAATAAAACCTGCTCTAAACCATTCAAATTTCTCTGTTTTTGGACTCAACATGAGGAATTTTTTAAGTGGTGAAGCAAGCTTGGGGATTTGAAATGGAAGGTAGGCCTCTTAAAATATTTTCGAAGAAGCTTAAAACAGTTAAATCTTTCCTTAAATTATGGTCTAGAACCAAATTTGGTGATATTTTCCAAATAGCGAGGAAAGCAGAGGATGACATGCTAGCTTCCGAGGTGATATTTGACGCTGAACCGTCCATGGAAAATAGAGAAAAGTTTCACAAAGTTCAAGACGTCTACTTAAAATCCTTGAAGATGGAGGAAGAATTCTGGGAACAAAAGTCTAGAATCAAATGGGCGAAAGAGGGCGATGCTAATTCAAAATTTTTCCATGCAATAATAAGGAAAAAAAGAGAGGCACTTAACTTATCTCGTATACGGAACGATTAGGTACTATGGGTGACGGACGGGGTTGCTATGGAACAGGAAGTCTTGGACTGGTTTAAGAAGATGTTGTGTGAAGATAGTAGCATGGTCACTCATTAGGCCACGGGTAGAGCTGCAGGTGGGTGTAATGATGAGGATCAATTTGCTGAATATCATCAGGGTAAACTGTTCCTAACATGAATCATCAAAGATCGTACACTGGTAACTTTCATTTATGGGAGAACAGTCCAAAGGCAGTGTCGTCCGAAGATAACATCACCCTCAGCAATGTGCCAACTCAAGAAGAAATTCATGAAGCTTTGAAGGAAATGAACAGTGATGGGTCGGCTGGACTTGACGATTTTAATGGTATATTTTTCCAAACTTGCTGGGATATTATTAAAGAAGACATTCATAAATCCATATCATCTTTTTTTCTTGGACAAGAACTTCCAATTAGTTGGACCTCTAAAAATGTGGTTTTGATCCCAAAAATAGAAAATCCAAAAAATTGTGGGAACTTGCACCCGATAAGCCTCTGCAATTTTTCATCCAAAATTATTTCTAAAATTTTGGCGAAAAGAATGGGACATATTTTACCAAAAATTATTTCCCCCTCACAATCCGGATTTATCATGGGGCGATCTATTCTGGAAAATGTTCTTTTAGCCCAAGAAATGATGACGACTTTTAATAAGAAAGTTAGGGGTTCAAATCTCATTGTGAAGCTTGACATGTCAAAGGCGTATGATAGGATGTCATGGTTTTTTATCGTTAAGACCTGTAGATGTTTTGTTTTTTCGGAGATGGTGTTTGATCTAATTTGGCGTATGATATCGAATTGTTGGTATTCTATAATGATGAATGGGAAAAGGTCAGGATTCTTTAAATCTAAAATGGGAGTGCGATAAGGTGACCCTCTATCTACGGCATTATTTGTAATAGCATCAGGAGTTCTTAATCGGGGGATTCAAATCATGATGGAAGAAGGGCATATGCAAAAATTTCTCTCTAATAAGGGGCTGTCCCATTATTTCTTCTCTTTCTTTTACAGATGATATTCTAATTTTTTCTAATGGAGAAAGACGGTCCCTTAAAAATTTAATGGGATTTCTTAAAGCTTATGAGGTGGAATCAGGCCAATTGATCAATTAAGACAAAACTTCCTTCTATCTTCCGGATAATGCATCTTATGCTTTGAAAAGTAGTGTTAAAATTGTTACAGGTTTCAAGTTCAAGAAACTTCCAATCATATACTTGGGCATTCCTCTATTGTCTGGGAGAAAGAAGAAAACTTACTTCGCACCCTACATAGACAAGCTGGTTGGCAAACTCAACTTTTGGAATCATCAACCTATATGTCAAGCGGGAAGACTCACTCTCATCAAATCAGTCGTAGAATCAATGTTCCTGCATCTCCTTCCAGCAACGAATCCACCAATGTCATTCCTTATCCATATAAACCACCTTCTTGCTCGGTTTTTATGGGGTACCAAAGAAGAGAAGTTGAAACATCAATGGGTGAAATAGGAAGATATCTGAAAACCTAGGGAAAAAGGGGGGCTAAATTTATGATCGATGCATGATTTGTCCCTTGCTTATACTCACAACTTGTGGTGGAAGTTCTTTAATTAAATTCTTTGTGGTCTCGGTTTATGCACAGTAAATATAAAAAGTTGGAGGTTCATAACTTTAGAGGATCAATCTCAACTTCATCTCAAGTTTGGAAGAGAATGAAAATAAATTAGGAGGATTTCTTGAATAATTTTGATAATCATTCTGGGAAATGGTCTTTGATAAAAGATGGTATCGTCACAATTAAATCCGCTTGGCATTTAGTAAGGGAAAATAGTTGCATTCAATGATCCTTCTATCTAATCTGGGATAAGAGGATTCCCCCCAAAAAAATCCATTTTCATGTGGAGATTACTTCTTAAAGGGATTACTATAGATGAGTACATCAAATGACTCAAAATTCATATGGGCTCAAAGTGTAGATGTTGTTTGGTGGCTTGTGAGGAGGAGAGAGGTCATATTTTTTGGAGTAGTCCGATTGCTCAAATTATTTGGAGGCGATTTTACAATCTCATTGGATTGAAGATCTATTCATCAAATTTTAACGGCAACCTGATGACCTGGTGGATAAACTCTAAGAGCAAAAAAATTAGAGGGATTCTCTGCCGTATCATTCCCGCCTACATATGTTGGTACTTATGGTGTTCTAGGAACAAAAGAATGTATGAGGGAATTCCAATAACAGAGTCCTCTATTTTTAATCAAATTTATGGTGAGATTAAGATTACTTTTTGAATATTTCCTTTCTTGGGCACTAAAACTAGATATTGTATTGATATTTTAAGGACTTTTTCTTCTATTGGTGCTCATATCACATATCTTTGATGTAAGCCACCGGTGGAGGGAGATTCTCCACTATTGATATCTAATATATCTGGGGGAACTCTAATACTCTTTAAAAAAAGGGGCTGCCCTTATTCAAGAATAGGCATCACCTTTGATTAAAGCTGCTCCTTTGAGAAGATTGAGAAGGGGTATTTCTGAGAAGACTGTAGATGCTGTTGCTCAACCTTTTGGGGTTGAAGTACTTTCTTTGAGAGCTAGTTCTCCAACACTCATTACCCCTGATATTGAATAGAAAGTGAAATCTATTGATGAGCTTCTTAGGGAAAAGACTTACTCATAAAGGGTAAAGAGAAAAGCTGTCGTGAAGAAGTCCTTTAGCTCTGGCTGGGACAAAGGATGGAACAAAGCTATAACTGATGTCTCTACTCAAATAGAGTATGCAAGTTTGAAGTTCTCGGATGGGTTGCAGCATTGAAGTAGTTGAACATTACTGATGATTCTGAACTATTTTAGAAACATGTTCATGGCCCTCCTCCTGCTATTGAAGAAGAAGAAAATGAAGCTGGATATGATGAATCTTCCTTGTTGATTGTAGAACAAACACGTGAGGCCACTATCCCTCAGTCCTCCGAGTAAGTTCAATAGACAACAACTTTTGTAGAGCAACACCAACTGCCTACTGAGCAACTAATTCCTTCTACAAAGTTAACTGAAGATGTTATAGGAAATAAGGAGAAAGCGTAAAGTTGTTTTTCAATTTGTTACTTTTTCTCTTTTATTTGTACATTTGGTTGTACCCTCTTATTTTATGATCAATAAAATGGACTTTGCTATATATTCTGGATTTCTCCTTTACTTGTTCGATATGGCTGTACTGTTGTTGATCTATTTTTACTTTTCATTGCTAGTTCATTGCCAGGATGAAACTATTGTCAGCTCATGATACAGAGTTGATGAAGAAGTGTATTGATTACTTCAAAGCTGGTCGTGTAGATTTCACTAAAGCGCAAATAATTGATATTCTTGGGTCTGATGCCTCTGAGCGAGCAATTGATGCTTACTAATATTTAAAATGTCTATATCATCGATATGTTATAAATAACGTGGCTTACTGTGAAATGATTGAGTATCTCCAAGGAATGATTGAAGAACTTTAATTTCAACACAAGGAAGCCACTGCTTTTCTGCATGAAGGTTATAAGAAGAAGTACCAACAGTTGAGTGATGACGGGGGTTATGACAAATTTATTTTAGCCCATAACAAGAGAGAGAGTGTGCTAAAACATGAACTTTATCAATTCTTCTTCTGCTTTAGATGATCCTCTAGCTGGAATGGATCCTATACTTAAATTTGAAGGAAAGAAACCAATAGAATAGGCTATTTGTATTTTGTTAGTGGTTAAAAATCATTTGTAATTATGTTTCCTTGGAAATAAATTAATTATATGATGTTAATCTTCTCAATCTTTATGAGATCAACTACAATATTGCTATACTTTGCCTGAGTATATATATATATATATATATATATATAGAGAGAGAGAGAGAGAGGGAGAATTTATCCTTTGTTGATTTTATTGCTTAGACAATGGGAATTTGCCCCATATGTTTGCCTAGATGTAGTGACTTATCACCCATAAATGCCTATGCAATGGAATTATTTTTATCCCGTGTTCCTTATTAGTTGTAGCAATCATTTCAGTAAATAATTGCCTTGGTGCCTAGGCAGTGGATATTTTACCCAGCTTCTTGCCTAGTTTAGATGCCATTTGGCTCACCCATAATCAAACAGTTCTTGCCTTGTTCGATTATCGTACTAACAATGTTGGTTATGTTGATGCCAATCAACTTTTAGTTGGTGATTGCTGATGCCGACCAACTTTGTTGGTGTTTGTGATGATGCCGACCAACTTTTAACAACTTTTAGATGAGAGAAAAAAGTTTGCTGAGAGAAAATTTTTGTAGTTTTGTGTTGCTGCAAAGTGTAGTGTGTAGCACTAGTACTCCGAAAAAAAAAACATAACACAAAACGAATATTGAGGAGTCACCATTTTCATTCATACTGAAATAATAAGGTACATGTATAGTTACATTACTGGTAATATTTTCGCAGGTGCTCAGCATTCCAAGCATTTTTGAATTTTTCCCTTCTAGTTTCTATTCTGTAGGTGCCAGGTCGAACAACAGTTGTGACACGATAGGGACCATACTAATTAGCTTCCAAATTATTGTGCTTTTGAATTACTTTCTTGACTACATAATCTCCTGCTTAAAATCACACTTCTTGACCCTTTTATTGTAGAACATGGCATTCCTTTGCTTATAAGCAGCATTTCAGATTGCTACATCTTCTCTGACTTCTTTGAGCATGTCCAAATCCAAACGCCTCATCAAATCGCCTACTAGAGAATTGAAATTAAGAACCCTATAAGTAGGTAAGCCTAATCCAGCAGGTATGACTGCTTCGATCCCAAAAGCTAACATGTAAGGAGATTCCCCAGTTGTTGTTCGGGGAGTTGTCTTGTAAGCCCATAACACGAAATGCAACTCGTTGATCCAATTCCCTTTATCATCATCTAATCTTTTCTTCAACCCATTCAATAGAGTTATGTTCATCACCTTTGTTTTACAATCACTTTGGGGATGACCTGGAGCAAAATGGATTTTTTTAATATTAGATTATAGATAGTACGCCGTCAATTCCTCATTATCAAATTGAGTACCGTGATCAGTGATAAATGCATGTGACAAATCATATCTGCAAATAATATTTTTTCAGATGAATTAATAGACCCTTTCATAGGCCATATCGATGAGAGGTTCAACTTCTACCCATTTTGTGAAATAATCAACAGTGACCACCAAATATTTGAATCGTCCTTTTGTAGTTGGCAGAGGCCCAACTAAATCTTTCCCCAGATGGCCAAGGTGAAGTGATTGGTGTTAAAAATGCCTAAGGAGTTCTTCGTATGGTAGAAAATCGTTGGCATTTGTCGCATTTCTTGGTGTAAGGTGTACAATTAGTGCACATTGTTGGCCAGTAGTACCCCTGCATATTTATTCTCTGTAAACGAGTTCTACCTGCTACGTGAGCTCCACAAGAACCTTCATGAATTTACTCTATTATATCTTTAGCTTTTGCTGGATGAACACATTTTTACAGACCTACTATTACACCTCTTCTGTATAGAACTCCATCATTTAAGACATATCTGTCAGCCTTGAACTTCAACCGCTTGGCTGCAAGTTGGTCAGTTGGTAAAGTGTCTTCTTCTATAAATACCTGATGGGATTCATCTAGGACGGTCCCATATCCAAAGCAATATACTTCACCATCAAATCTTCATCAATACTTCTACTTGAAAGTATCTCAATAGGAATTGTTCTTCGTAGCTCGGTGCATGTAGCTGAAGTTAACCATGCAAGTGCATCTTCCCTTGCATTCTCCAGTCTTGATATTCTAATCACCTGGATAGTTGCTAAATTGGATATAATCTCCATAGCTTTAGTTAAATACCTTGACATGAACTCCTCTTTTGCTGCGTAAAGACCGAGCATCTAATTTACCACTAATTGCAAATCACTCAACACCACAACTTTCTCTACATTTAATGATTTAGCTAAGCTGAGGCCCACAATTATGGCTTCATACTCAACTTCATTGTTGGAAGCTTTGAATTGAAAACACAGAGCATATTCTATGTCTATTCCTCCTGGACTACTGAGAATAATCCCATCTCCGCATCCCGTTGCACATGAAGAACCATCCACGTATAAATTCCATAGGGGGATATTATTATCAAACCCTTGGTCTGAAAAAATCCCTTGATAGAATATCTTATCATTCTTTTCTTCATCCCTCGACTATGGCTGTGGTTGCTCGGCTGCCATTTATTCTGGCAATTCTGCTCCTGGGAGTTGATCGGGGATAGTTTTTATTGATCCTCTAGCATCCTTGAGTTGCTCTACGTTATCCCCCTGTTGATCGGAGATATCTGGGTAAGTAAATTCAGCGATGAAATTTGCCACTACCTGCCCTTTGAGGGAAGATCTTGGCTTGTAGATAAGATCATACTCCCCTAATTCTACTTCCCAATACATTAATCATCCAGGCTTTTTTGGCTTATGTAAAGCCTATCTGAGTGGCATTTCAGTATATACCACTATCGTATGGGCTTGGAAATATGGTTTCATCCTCCTGCTCGACTCAATCAATGTCAATGCTAAATTCTCCAGTTTTGGATACCTGATCTCTGCTCCACTGAATGCCTCACTCGTATAGTAAACTGATTTTTGTACTCTATTTTCTATTCGCATCAAAGCCGAACTAACTACACTTTCTAAAATAACTAAGTACAATACCAGCCTAGACAGTAAATGAGGTGTTCCCAAGTATCTCTTCAACTCTAAAAATGCCTTATCACATTCGTCGTTCCATTCAAAGGTCTTTCTGAGCACTTGAAGAATGGAAGACATCTATCTGTTGCTCGGGAGACGAATCTATTGAGAGCTGCAACACGCCCCGTAAGGCTTTGCACTTCCTTCTTAGTGGTTGGGGATTGTAATTCTAGGAAGGCTTTTATCTTATTAGGATTTGCTTCAATCCCTCTTTGATTCACAATATACCCGAGGAACATGCCTTCCTATACGCCAAAAATGCACTTGGTAGGATTCTGCTTCATCTGGTACTTCTCTAACTGGTCAAATGTTTGGCTCAAATCCGCTATATGGTCAGTTGCTTTCTAGCCTTTGGTCAATATGTCATCGACGTAAACCTTTATATTTTTTTCGATTTTCTCTGCAAACACATTGTTCATCAGCCGCTAATATGTAGCTCCTGCATATTTAAGACCAAAAGGCATAACATTGTAACAATATGTTCCTCGTGGGGTAATGAAAGAGGTACTCTCCCTGTCTTTTGGCTTCATTTTAATTTAATCACATCCGAAGTAGGCGTCTATGAAGCTTAATAATTCATGCCCTAGAGTAGCATCTGCCAGTTGATCTATCCCCGACAGAGGGAAATGATCTTTTGGGCAAGCTTTATTTAGGTCTGTGAAGTCCACACACATTCTCCACTTGTTATTTGTCTTCTTAACCATCACCACATTAGCTAGCCAATCAGGATACTTGACGTCTTCAATGAAAGATGCCTTTTATAACTTTTCCACCTCCTCTTGAATATCTTGATTCTTCTCTGGACTAAAGACTCTTCTTTGTTGCTTCACTCGTTTGATCTCTTTATTGATGTTGAGTTCGTGATGTAAGAAAGTTGGGTCTATCCCTGGCATATCTTCATGACTCTACGTGAATACCTGTTTCCTATGCTTCAGAAATACCACTAGCTCATATTTCAATATCGGATCAAGTGAAACACCAATCTGAGTCGTTATTTCTAGTCTCTCATCATCCACAATAATGCTTTCCATCGCTTCCATGACCTAGCCTTTATCGAGCTCCGTTTCATCTCTTGGGTGTAAGGTTTCAATCTTAGGCTCATAATTTTCATCCCTTTGATAAGTAGTAGTTTTCTTCCTAGTGTCCTCTAATTCTTCTTGATCGACAGATGAGTAGTAGCATTCTCGATCTACTTTTTGATCACCTTTCACAATTCCAACACTAAAGTTAGTCGGGAACTTTAAACACTGATGTACAGTGGATGGAAATGCTTCAAAAGTTTTCAAACCTACTCTCAACATGATTATATTATACGTTGATTGGACATTTTTATCCATCCCAAAGAAGAGTAACTTTTCTGATCTGCAAGCAGGACAGGTTCCAATCAATATGTCTAACTTGATTGTCCCAAGCGAAAAAACGTTTTCTCCAGAAAACCCAGTGAGGGGCCTGTGATATGGCTCCAACTGACCCAGTTTTAAGTTCAAACTATAGAAACAAGGGTAGAACATGATGTCTGTCGAGCTACCATTGTGCACTAGTACTATTGAGATGATTACATCCTTCATTCTCATTTTGATCGCTAGAGGATCATCGTGAGGACACAAAATGCCTTCGAGATCATTTTTGGAAAACCCAATGACCAACTTATCTTTTTTAACCTTCCTCGGGTGATCCTCTTATGTTATATTTATCCGTTGTATATAAGAACAATCTTGTTCCTAATTGAGGTAAGCTTTTATCTCAGCTATATGATCACCCCCTCATGCATCTCCCTCTGTAATCATGTTACAATCGAATGAACCAAAATGAATTGAAAATACCTCACGCTCAGGTTGTCGTGGTCTTTTTGGGATGTCAAGGTCATCTTCAGGGTCATCCTTATGGTCCATTTTATTATTGTCTCTTGGTCGGCAATGAGACTTGGACCTCTGTCGAGCTTTATTGTTGGTCCTGCCACCATTCTGGTGATCAACGTACTTGTTCAACTTTCCTCGTCTAATGAGTGCGTCTATTTCATTTTGGAGAGCTATACACTGCTTGGTCATGTGACTGTGATGTTTATGGAACGTGTAGTACTTGGATTTGTCCATTTTTTAGGAGTTGTCCTCAGTTTTCCTGGACAATTCAGTTCCTCGCTATTCTTGATCTCTTCCAGAATGTGATTTATATCCACCTTTAAGTAAGTATAATTTGCATACCTCCTCATGTGGTCTAATGCTTCTTTTCCTTTTGACTTCCTGCTCCCACCATTATGCTTGTGATCTTTCCTCTCCGATTTACCTTCAGCTTTAGTTTTAGACGTTTCCTCTGCATTCTTCTTCGTAGCCATTGCTTCTTCAGAATTCATAATTTTGGCTGCTTTAGCCATCAATTCAGCCATGGATTTGGGGGGATCCTTGGACAGGGTATAGTACTGTTTGTCTGGTAAAAGACCACCCATGAGAGCCGTGATAGTTGTCTTCTCCTTATAGTTAATGACTTCCAGTTTCTCGTTGTTAAAATGGGTGATATAGTCCCTCGTGCTTTCTCCTTCCTTCAATCTAACGCTCAACATATGTGCTACCCTTTTAATCGTCTTTGCACCAAAATAGAAATTTCCTATAAAGAGCTCGTCTAGTTAATAGAAGCCATTATCTTTCCCCAAGGAAGGATATTGTACCATATCTGAGTGGATCCAATAATGGTTCCTGAGAATGCTCTGCTCCTCATTTCGTCTAGGACTGCATAGATGCCTGCTGTAGCTTGATACTGGTCTATGTGGAGAACATGATCAATTTTTCCATCATAATTAAGCGTGACCATAGGAGCCTTGAATTTTGATGGTGTGGGGAAATCCACAATTGCTTGCACAAACGGAGATCCTTTGATAAAGGTTCTTTGGAGATGGTTTTTGTCCTTATCCATCTCCCCTAACTTGTCTTCCAATCTCTAAATAAAAACCCTCCATGCATCATTTCCAGCCTCTAATTTATTAGCACGAGCAACAAATCGCGCATAATTCTCCTACATGCCTGGAATTGGGATGTGACTGGGATGAGACTTCCCTTAAATCATTTGGTCATTGATAATTTCTCGACGCAATTCGAGGAGGATTTTTATTCCTCCAAGGGACCAAACGATCGAACAGAGAGACTCTGCTAAACCTTTTCGGGGCACTTGTTCATTCTAAAATTAGAGTAACATCTTTCTAAGAATCCAAAATTCTTATAGGTGAAGTTAATCCACTGTGATAGGAAGGATCACTAGAATTCTCAGCATGACGGACTTCAGTGTGTCCAGATCTTGATGATGGTGGATGCATGCTTCTATGAACGCTGAGTTGTCCTGACTGGGTAGATCCTCCATTTTGGACAGTTTGGATGAACTGTCGCATGGTTTCCTGCATGGCTGTTTGTCCTTTGACTAGATTTACCATGATCCCAGTGAGATCTTGTGTATTTGGAAGAGCCTAAGGGTTTGGGGGGATCCCGTCATTGTTCCTATTACTAGATATTGGGATATCAGCCATTTCTCATGAGTTTTTAGTGAAAAACGCTACGTATAGTCGTTCCTACAGACAGTGCCAATCTATTTATGTAAAAAACTAGACTTGATCTAATTAATTAATCATAGATAAATATGAAATAAGAAATAAGACAATGAATTTTTAAAGTGGTTCAGCCCTAATGAAATGTCCTATGTCCATTATTTTTGTATTTCCGGGTGTTTTGCCTTAATCTTGATTATCTTTGATTATGATAGCTTACCCCGTTTTGAGGATATTACAATGTATTTATAGAACTTGATCTTCCCATATGAATAGACAGTACACTGTCATTAGATAGGCATATGTATCGGTACATAGTAAGAATATTCATTGAATTTGTCTTGGTCATTTGGTCTTCCCAGATAGTTGTTCGGTATACTGAGTAGCTCGGTGTATATAATTATGCCATGTTGGATGACATGTGTCTTATCATAACTGGTCCACGTCAGCTGACTGTGACACCTCGCCTAATTAAATACCGGACGATCTGTCCTTTATTAAATTAAAATCAAGGTGAACAGTTAGTTCATTCTTAGCATCACTGTTGCAAAATAAAATATACCAATTTAAACACCCTAAATAATTAATCTAAGTGTCAAAAAAATTTAAAACTTTATTTCCATTTTATTGAATCCAAATATGTAAACCTTCTTAACAACCAACAGTTTAAGAATCACATAAATACTAAGGATGGCAATAACACCCAAGAATTAAAACCATCCAGATAAGACAAACCATTTTTAAACTAAAAATGAAACCATCCTGACAATAGATAACTCCCAAGGAGTACTGAATACAGAAAATACAAAAAAACATAGATCTCTGATATAACCAAACTGAATAGGGAAATGAGCGACACACACCCTAACTATGAAGAACTAAAACAGGAACTGAATCAATGAAGAGTTCGTCTAAAACAAAGGCCTGCAACTCCCACATAAGCTGCAGCGCGTCCAATCCAAGGAACCTATGCATGTCATCCTTGTGGCTGGGCACCTGTAATTCATATACATATATATACAAGAGAGAGAAAAAGACAGGAAACGGGTCAGAGCCCGAGTGTAAAACTGTTTGAAAAATAGTTTAGTAAGTATTTAAAAATGCTTACAAGTTGATATCACATACATGTTAGTACTCGACACTCTCTTGAGAATTCTCACCTCTCATCTAGTGTTCACGCATATCGTAATACTATAATGACTCATAAGTCAATTTCAATTCTCCTCCCATAGATTCTGATTCGCGAGACAATATGTCTATGAATTATTAAAATAACATGTTATTAGTCAATTATGTATATCTCAATACTACTATGAAATCTCAGGCATTTACTACGATTAGGAACTTTTATTAAATATTTATCTACCTACACACATAGTAGAAGATTACCAGGGATATGTATGTATACACACACACACACACACACACACACACACACACATACACACACACACACACACACATATATATATATACTAATTGGCACCCCACATAAAATCTATGGTGCTGGCATACTCTGCTATCAAGTCCCCGTATCTCACATAAAAAGGGAAAATACAAGTTTGGAATCTCTCTCGAACTGTATTAACACAAAACACAAATATTAGAGGCGAATCATAGTTCCAAATCACTAAGAGGTCAGCACATACCCTCACATCTCTTATGACCGTCTGACTATCATTCTCAGATAGCCTGTACCAAGGACACTATGTTCTAGGGTACAAGTCAATATCCCACCATAAAGGTCACATCAGAATAAGACTATCCCGACGTGAAAACCTCCGTGATAGCAAGTAGCGCGGTTATGATTAAACACAGATATTCAAATTATATATATACATGCACTCATATATACATTTACCTTATTCAGATAGGTACGCCCACTACCCATAATATTTGACCTCTACGTGGCACATAATGCCCGAGTCCTATGTATAATTAAATCATTATTTCATTTTCTCAATTTTCGCATGTTCTTAAGTACTTCTCGTCTCTCGAAGTGTTTGATATAGATAAGCAAAAAATCAGTAGGTGCACCCTCACTACTCTACTGGTCTAAGTCTTTCTCAATTCTCACAAGACATACTATAACGTACACACGATTTTCCACGAAACTTATATTCTCGAAACCCCACGGTTAATCTCATATAAACTTGTCTTACCCGGACCCTACTATACCCTACTGGTCCCTCTCATGTTCCATTATGGTATTCCCAAAGGTTCTCATAGATTAAGGTTGGATTAATTGATAGGAGGAATAAAAATCAAAATCCAGGAGGGGTCGATCGATCGACAAAAAGGATCGATCGATCGATCAAGTCGATAGATCGACATTCTTGAGTCGATCGATCGATCGAACAGTTATTTACCCAAAAAATCTGCATCTCAAGCCTACGGGTCTTTCATTTTAATTATCAAAACCTCCATTAAAGTGTCCCAAACTCCTAACCCGACATCATAAACGTTATAGCAGTAGGTGTGAAAAATTTCTAACGTAAAATCTAGGAAAATTCATTAAGAAATCATCATTAAATGGGTGGGCTACATGAACTCATCTCAAACCCTATTTTTCCATATTCTTTTAAGAACTATGTAATATTTCTAGAATTCTTCCTCTAATCCTCATTCAAATTCGTGATAAATGTTCTACATATGATGAGGGTCTCAGTCTAGCATGATTCTATTCCATTATGTTAGATTTAGTCTTCCAATTCACAATTTATCTCCATAAAACTTATAATTTAATTTCCTATTCTAACATGGATGGAATTTCAACTGCAAGATCAGCAAGATAAATACTTACCTGGGAATATGAGTATGAATTTCTGAGATTTGATGATGTTGTTGTGTTCTCCTTCATCCGATCTACTCTCCGGCAGTATTTGTGGTGAAAAATGGTGCAACTATGGTGGCTCGAGCCTTGGGAAGTTCTTCACCTTCCTCCTCTAATGGGCTCTCTGAAATATGCAGGATCTAACCCTAGAATACAAACTCTAACACCTGATATACATCTATAATTTTTTCTAGGTGATTAAATCCCAGAAATAAAAATTACCAAAATGCCCTCCCAGGTTACCGGTTAGGCCAAAAAACGTCCTGAGACCCAAACTAAACCCCCGGGTATACTTTTTTGACTATCTCGACCCTTCCGAACACATTGACGCACTCAAAATGACCATATGTGTGACTTATAATTTATTCACTTTTTATAATAATATTTTAGTCCCGACAAGACACAGGCGCGTCCCGACTTAATTTCCATAATTGTGATATTATTCACTCGTGACAATTTTTAATAAATTCAATTCTACACATTACTTTACTCATTAAGTAATATTCAACAAATCAACAAATTTCCAATAATTACTAACTCGTCACGCTAGTAAATGTTTAAAATAAATTTCTGAATTAATATTAAATTTATTTATCTCAATTAAATTTAATTAATCCCATAATTAAATGCCATAGAAATATGGGGTATTACATACTCCCCCCTAATAACGAAATTTTTTCCCAAAATTCAAAAAATAAGGCCTATCTGGTAAAATAATTTTGGATACCTTATCAGTATGCAAACTATCTTTATAGTAAGGCGGTCAATCAATATAGCCCCCGCCTCACAATAAGCTTGTTTAACACTTTCATTAACATCACGTCACATTGTACTCCTATCTGACCACATTTGCATAAGATGAGCCTATACATCATTGACTCCCACTATTTCATTGTCATTGGGAGGCCGCACGTAACTACATGACAACTACTCATTTTTATCTAAACACAAAACTCCCATTATGAGAGAAACATACGAACATCTGACCACTCTTGTTCGCCTAAAACAGCCGTGGTAATTCCACCATAGTCATCAGACTCTAACTCGACCAATCCAAAATTCTGATTATCCGCCCATCTCTTACATTCAGAGTGAGAAAAATTAAGTTTTTTCCACCCCAAAACCTCAATAAGCACCTTGTTCACAATAATCAGGTACGAGTGTTTTCACGGATTCCTACCATTAGGTAATATCTTCCCACAATTATCGTATTATACTCCACTTGCTAGCTATAACCGTTGGGGAAATGAAACGATCACAATGAATCCAAAATTATTTTCACACTGCTCCACTAATGGTTAATCACCACTAGCCTTCTCCTCGAATTATGGGTGATACAACCTGATCAACTCAAAGTGTTATCCCCCATTTCTTCCTGAAAATACATATTGGAGGTGGTATTCGAATGTCTCATCCCAAGGAGAGTGATCACGTACCGGCACAATTCTTCATTTCAAAGGAAGACTGGGGCACACTAGCTAATATTATAAATTACCCCAAAGAAAGATCAATTACTTCCTTCTTGGGTAACATGTTCCACACGTTCGAAGGAACCCTGGATCTTACCTTGAGGTTAATAACCCACCAAGGAAATTTTTACTGACTTGACTTCCCTCTTCCATTATTGGAATCGTCGGCTTGATACAAAGTTTTCCGGCTAAACCTATTGCTCCAACTGAATTCTATCTATGAGCGGTGCACGCGGAGACTACTCACTGTGTCTCGCTCTACGTCGACTTCTACTTGAAGTGACTCACACAAGTGACACCTAACACTCCCCTTCTTTCATTAGCGTATACCTAAGTTTTAGACCCATGCATTTTTCTCTATGATGTGCACTGTTGAACCTTTATACCTTATTAACATCATCATTTAACCTATGCGCAAGTCACTTTCCACACTTGACTAGGTAAAACTCCGCTCCGAGTGTTTTCCATAATAGTTAAACTTTATTCTTTTCAAGAAATACCCTTAAATGGCTTTCCATAGCCTTCCAACTAAATTCGTGTTTTCTACTCTGATCGTATACGTACATATATGACACTCCGCCCTCCCGGGGAGAGCGAACGAACCGCTACTCGATAAGACTAAACTAATCCCCAATATAACAAGGTATAAAGCATCTAAATAAATTCCCACAAAATAAGAGAAATCACCAATATCAATCTCTTCAAATTAATACCACAATATCTCTCGAAATAATATAAATCACCAATACTCTATACAATCCATGCTTAATCCACTCTACCAGTTCCACTTTGTTATGTCGTTCTCAGAAAAACATATATTCCATGCATCTATTCTCATATCTCTTCAACTCGAACGATTCTAACATCAGCTAACCAGGATGTCCACACATCCTATAATCGTTCATACTAGCGTAAGAATCATATATGCTCCACACATACCTCCCAATTCTTCATTTTCTTTGTGCTCACAACGTGATTACAACACTTGGGTACTCTCAATCACCCTAGAAATCAAAACTTTTAAATTCCTCCTCGTCATCATTCCACCCCTCAACTCGTGGTGATAAATAAAACTTTCAATGCTTTCTTACCACACCACCGGCTCCACTGGACTTAAATCATAATACAACTTCCAACTTATAGATATAATTTCCTACTCGTAATACGATCGAGGCACCGAACTCATGGACTAATGACCGAACATCTCCCTATTTCCAACCTTATGCTAAGTTCCATGCGTGGGATGTCTCGTAAAGGGAAATCCAAACAAGGAACCCCCCGATACACTACTACCTAGCATTGTTGGTTATCAAAATATGTTAGGCCCCCCATCCATATCATGTGCCTCTTTATTCCATCTCTTAACAGAAAAGTTACATCTCCTTCCATAATTACACTTAACAAAGAACATTTTGTCAATTGCATTATCATTCAGTATTGGTTGTAATCACATTCCATAAAGATCGAATACATACAGTTGGGACTCTAGAAATCCCGTCCCCGATCATATGGGTATAACTCTCAATTCCCACATCTCTAAAGGATAGATATATCAATGCGCTCTTCCTATCACCAAGTCCTAAGAACTAAACATAATAATGAGTTACATCTTTTTGCTCAACAGTAAACCCAATACATACTAAATCATAACAACACAGTCCCTACTCACACCGGGATCAAATATCTCTAGCCCACTATCTCCTCTGAAGTCTCTAAAATATATAATATAAGTGAGAGTCCGACCCTCTCGCAGGTGAGGCCTCGCCAGAACAAAACATGCTAGACTAATACAAACATTTAGATATCCTTGCAATAAATGCCTACTATCGTACTAACCATTTCGATCAAGTTGTAACCAAGACAATATCATACTCGTATATCACCTCAGTAAAACGAGGAATCTCAATAAAGTATATAACACTATTAATACACCCATTCATCCTTCGCGGATAGCACTAAGGAAAAATCCCGCTACACTAGGGAATATATTAACATAATAATAACGTTTATAGTTATATGCACTAAACTCGTCTCACATGCTAATCTAGCAATGAACAAAATATAGTGACTCGCTCGTCTTACATAAAAGATGTCTCGTCCTCCGAGGATAAAACTCATACTTCCACCTTGCCAATCGTCTCGACTGCACAAATGGTCCCCGGACGTAATACGCCTGTCCAAACCAAACCAAAAACTACTTTAATCGTTGTCCTTCACTAGGCATCCTATTCTTGTCCCTTTACTCACTTCATAAAAAAATTAGTGCAAGTGATTTCACTCTCCACAAAATACCTCTGCACATAATCCACTTATCACCTGTCATACTAACCATATTAGGATTGTCCTTCTTTCGAACCTTGGTAGGCTCGATTATTGATGGCTACCCCCGTTATTCTTTAGCCTTGTTGGCCCTAAATAACATGCTACTGGCTACAGTAGTCCTTACTGAATTCACCATCTCTCGGTAAGAATTTATCTATCTGATTCATGTAATTGGGTCCCCGAATGTGTATCTACACCCCTTTGCATTCCATTTCCATTCCATTTAGTCAATTGCATTATCATTCAGTATTGGTTGTAACAAAGAACATTTCGCAAAATAAAATATACCAATTCAAACACCATAAATAATTAAGCTAAGTGTCAAAACAATTTAAACTTTATTTCCAGTCTATTGAATCCAAATATGTAAACCTTCTTAACAACCAACAGTTTAAGAATCACATAAATACTAAGGATGGAAATAACACCCAATAATTAAAACCATCCAGATAAGCCAAACCAGTTATAAACTATAAATGAAATCATCTTGACAATAGATAACAACTAAGGAGTACTGAATACAGAAAATGGAAATAAACACAGATCTCTGATATAACCAAACTGAATAGGGAAACGGGCGACACATGCCCTAACTATGAAGAACTAAAACATGAACGGAATCAATGAAGAAGTCGTCTAAAACAAAGGCCTACAAATCCCACATAAGCTGCAGCGCGTCCAATCCAAGGAACCTATGCATGTCGCCCCTGTGGCTGGGAACTTATAATACATATAAATATATATTCAAGTGAGATAAAAAGACAGGAAACAGGTCAGATCCCGAGTGTAAAACAGTTTTAAAAATAGTTTAGTAAGTATAAATTGCTTACTAGTTGACATCACATACATGTTAGTACTCGACACTCTCTTGAGAATTCTCACCTCTCATCTTGTGTGCACGCCGATCGTACTACTAAAATGACTAATAAGTCAATCTCAATTCTCCTCCCATAGATTCTGATTCGCGAGACCATATGTCTATGATTTATTAAAATAACAGGTTATTAAGGGCCATTTTAGGCAATTATGAATATCTCAATACAACTATGGAATCTCAGGCATTTATTACGATTAGGAACGTTTATTAAATATTTATCTACCTACACATACAGTAGAAGATTACCAAGTATATGTATATATATATATATATAAACACACACACTAGTCGGCACCCCATATAAAATCTATGGTGCTGGCATACTCTGCTATCAAGTCCCCGTATCTCACGAAAAAAGGGGAAATACTAGTTCGGAATCAATCTCGAACTGTATTAACACAAAATACATATATTGGAGGCGAATCATAGTTCTAAGTCACTAAGAGGTCAGCACATACCCTCACGTCTCTTATGACCGTCTGACTATCATTCTCAGATAGCCTGTACCAAGGACACTATGTTCTAGGGTACAAGTCAATGTCCCCCCATAAAGGTCACATCAGAATAAGACTGTTCCGGTGCGGAAACCTCCATGATAGCAAGTAGCGTGGGTATGATTAAACACAGATATTAAAATAATATATATACATGCACTCATATATACATTAAGCTTATTCAGTTAGGTAAGCCCACTACCCATAATATTTTAGCTCTACGTGGCACATAATGCCCGAGTCCTACATATAATTAAATCATTATTTCATTTTCTCAATTTCCTCATGTTCTTAAGTACTTCTCGTCTATTGAAGTGTTTCATATAGATAAGCATAAAATCAGTAGGTGCACCGTCACTAGTCTACTGGTCTAAGTCTTTCTCAATTCTCACAAGACATACTATAACGTACACACGATTTTCCACTAAATTTATATTCCCGAAACCCCACGGTTAATCTCATATAAACTCATCTTACCCGGACCCTACTGGTCCCTCTCATGTTCCATTATGGTATATAAGTTATGCCCAAAGGTTCTCATAGATTAAGGTTAGATTAATCGGTAGGATGAACAAAAATCAAAATCCAGTAGGGGTCGATCGATCGACAAAAAGAATCGATCGATCGATCGATATTCTTGAGTCGATCGATTGATCAAATAATTATTTGCCCAGAAAATCTGCATCTTAAGCCTAGGGGTTTCTTTCATTTTAATTATCAAAACCTCCAATAAAGTGTCCCAAACTCCCAACCAAACATCATAAACGTTATAGCAGTAGGTGTGAACAATTTCTAACGTAAAATATAGGAAAATTCATTAAGAAATAATCATTAAATGGGTGGGCTACATGAACTCATCTTAAACCCTATTTTTCCATATTCTTTTAAGAACTATATAATATTTCCAAAATTCTTCCTCTAATCCTCATTCAAATTCGTGATAAACGTTCTACATATGATGAGGGCCTCAGTCTAGCATGATTCTATTCCATTATGTTAGATTTAATCTTCCAATTCACAATTTATCTCCATAAAACATATAATTTAATTTCCTATTCTAACATGGATGGAATTCCAACTGCAAGATTAGCAAGATAAAAACTTGCTTGGGAATATGAGTCTAAATTTCTAAGATTTGATGATGTTTTTGTGTTCTCCTTCCTCCGATCTACACTCCGGCGGTATTTGTGGTGAAAAATGGTGCAACTATGGTGGCTCTAGCCTTGGGAAGTTCTTCACCTTCCTCCTCTAATGGGCTCTCTGAAATATGCACGTTCTAACCCTAGAATAAAACCTCTAACACCTGACATACATCTCTAATTTTCGTAGGTAATTAAATCCCAAAAATAGAAATTACCAGAATGCCCTCCCGCGTTACCGGTTAGGCCTAAAAATGTCCCGAGACCCAAACTAAACCCTCGGATACACTTTTCTGACTATCTCGACCCTTTCGGACACATTGACGCACACGAAATGACAATACGGACGACTTATAATTTATTCACTTTTTATAATAATAATTTAGTCCCGACACGACACAGGTGCGTCCCGACTTAATTTTCATAATTGTCATATTATTCACTCGTGAAATTTTATAATAAATTCAATTCTACATATTACTTTACTCATTAAGTAATATTCAACAAATCAACAAATTTCCAGTAATTACTAACTCTCGTCACGCTAGTAAATGTTTAAAATAAATTTTTGGATTAATATTAAATTTATTTATCTCAATTAAATTTAATTAATCCCACAATTAAAGGCCATAAAAATACGGGGTATTACACTGACTAATTTTTGTATCAACACCTAGGGAGCAAAGACATATCATAGCTCTGATTTCGTCTCCAAGATCTCAAGAAACATTCATTATTAAGATTTATTGTTCCCAACAGAATTCCTAAATACTCTAAAATTTGTCGAATTGACCAACCATCAATTAGAATTAAAAGGTGGTTCAGCAAATCATGCCCGAAACATAAATCAATCTATGAGACTATTGAATGGAACTAGCCGAATCATCACCCAATTGGCTCTCATGGTCATTAAGAAAAAATTATTATGGGATCTCATATTGGAACAAATATTTTCATCCTAAGAATAATAATGTGCACTTCTTATTTGAAACGACCTTTTATTATGCAATGAACACAATTCCTAGTCGGTATATCATTCTCAATGATCATCAACAAGAGTCAAGGTCAAACACTAGAGTAAGTGTGATCACACCTTCCTAAACCAGTTTTCAGCCAGGGACAACTTTATATTGATGTTTTATGTAAAAAAATAGTGACAATTTGAAAATTTTCATCATCAATGAAAAACCAAATCATTATAACTACACGAAGAATATTGTGTACGAAGAAGTACTATTCCATTTGTGAAATGCTATACATAAGAAACACCATTATTAATCTCATACAGTTTAAATATATTATTTATGGAAATACATAAATGCCTATTGTACTATGCCATCACAAATAACACGACATTTAAAAACGCTGCAAGTATATAATCTCCATGGAAAGTTATAACAAAATTCACGTTTTTCACAAGGGGAGAGATGATTGGAAGCTAAAAGTTCTTCTTGTCAAGTCATGGACACCAAAAAACTTTAAGAAAAATTACAAACTCATTTCACTTGACATGTTGATACTTTAACGAGGACATAAATAAAAGTCTTTGTCCTAATTTCATAATTTATTCTATTTTTATTAATATAATTTAATAATTTAGCAATTCTTTATACACAAGGGGATTTGATTCATGCTTGCATTCGAAGCTATATATTTTAAAAATACTTAAACAAAATAACTGAAGGGAGCATCTATTATATTTACAACATCAATGTTTTAGAAAACAAACTCAACTACTAATTGGTTCCTCAAGATTACATGGTGTAGTGCTTACCCTCAACATCAATAAAATATGCAATTGACATGATGAATTCTTCCCATTACATCACTTCAATTTCATTGAGTTTAACCCTTTACGACAATGAGTAGATAATGACACTGATTTGATAGGTTCTTACTCTGGACAAATGTACAATTACTAACTTAAAAATATTATTCAAATGTTATGGGAACAATTGCTAGAATATCATAATAAGCTTATGAAATGTCTAAAGGAATAATGGTGAGAAAAAGGTTTATAGAGCTTGATAATAAAAAGTAATTCCTATATCTCATTCTATACATATGTCAATATCTTACCAATTCAATCTCAAATTATATGGCCAACGTACTAATAACTAATGATATGGGAGAACGAATAAGTGTAACACTTTGGGATGATAATGATTATGACATTACAGAGAAAGAGTGTCATAACAACTCATTTACAATGGTAGTAATTGTGACATCATCGACTATCAGATTGTTTAATGGAAAAACTACTTATAATATTATAATCAGTTTAATTATCTATTTTACAATACATATTTATATACATGAAATGTGTGACAAAATCTAATAATAATTAATATTAATAAGACATAAGTCATTCTCCACAACCACTGCAAGAAAAGTTTACACAAATCTTGACATTGAATAAGTGAATGAATTCATATCGAGGTATATAATCTTCTAATAAGTTCTTATTCCAAACTAGTTATTATGTTTTCCATTAATAAAAGAAATAATATAGAATCTATTGAAGGACTAATGATATCAACTATATTTGAAAGAATCAAACACAAATCTAAATCGAGAGCCAACCATCGTCCGATATAAGGAACATAACAGATATACTGAACCTACGATTAGAGTCAAGAGACGAGGTCTACTTTTTTATAAATTATTAATGCAATATATACTCTTGAAAGAGATTGAAACTTCGTACTAATTACTTTATGATTGCGACAGGTAAAATTCATGTGATGCAAGGCAAAGATAATCGATATTGAAATGAAACATATTTGTACAATAATTCATGTAATATGTGAAACAAAAAGTTTCATCCCGTTGACAATCAGACTTGGTATCAATCATGTGTGACAACCCGTTAATTAAAATAAGAGGTGGCCAACCCGATACTCCAATAATCACAAGAATCATAGATGGTCCATTCATAGCATCACTATCGTTAAAATACTAATACGAGATAAGCACCAATTATTTTAGAAAACGGATTGTCAAATTTAATTTTGTAAGTTAAAAGAAAAGCATTTAAACAATCCAATTTGAAAAGAAGGTGGATACCAAAATCAATGAGTAATAGATTAACAATAGTGCATAAGGTAATAACCGAACAAGCTGTCGGTTAAGAGACTAATACAAGAAGGTTACACCGAGTATTACAATTAAATATCACATTATAATAATTGAGTACAAAGCATGGGCAACACGCCTGAATAAGTAAACTGAACATATCTAGAGTAAAAAATGTGGAAGCATTTATAACGAATATCCTACAACATCCGTAAAATGCTATAGCTCCAGGAAAAATGGAATGGAGAGGTCAATACGGGCGTCCTTGCAGAGGATCACCTGGGCGAATAAGGAATTCATGCAAAACAAAGAGATATAGACGGGTCAGGGCCCGATTTGATATGATCAACATGTGAATAAAATGCATGACAGTTATGAATATCGAATCATCAACATGAACTTAACTTTCTCTCGTAATTAATCATAAAATTTCTCACCTTTCCTTCTATACGCACAACCTAGCGCAATAACAAAGGCAATACTCAATGTTCATCTCAGCATGTGAGAAATCATCTACTTTCACTCAATGAGATTTCATTTCAGTGTTCCAAAACTTAAATGCTCAATTCCTTATTCTTTAGGAAACATATATATTTATTTCACAAAATATTTTAACAATCCAGTTTTTACTCAACATAACTTCCCATTTCCCTTTTTATCTCCAGGAAATCTATTTAAAGAAAATTTATTTCCTAAATTGCTTTAACATCAATAATGTCCCACATTATTATGAATAGTTATATTTTACATAATATAACAATTCTAAGACCGTCCTTTCGAGTTTCCCCACTAGACGCGCCCCTCAATGGCTATCATCTTCCAGGGCCTATCAAACAGGGCAACCTGGGCGTCCTACATCGCGAGACGTTGTGAAGCGGCCATATACCTGCGACAGCGAGTCATAACCACACCCGGAATTACCTCACTTCCCAAAATAATCACATAATATATAATAACCGGTCCTATGGTCGAGGACTATATTCACCCTGTATTCACTAGCCAGGGTACTTCACCTCATGCGCATAACTTCCCTTATGATAGCGATTTAAAGAGGTGTACATATGTAAATTATCATTTACTCATTATTTTCCTAGTTGAAAATATTCACTTTTTTTTACATTCTGAAAACCATTTATACTTAACCATTAAGTACCAATTTTAGAATATGCATTTCTCATTTTCGAAGTCATATTTTATTAATGACCTGTGATCCGAAGTGCAATTATCCTCACACTAGTCTCCAAGATTTCCATGTAATACCATAAGCCATCAATGGTAATTATCCTAAATACTAATCTCCCAAAGATACTAGACCATGTCACTTAACTCTCCCTTAGTTCGAAGCTAGCTTACTAGATGAAACGACACTAACCTTTATTGAATCACCCCCGAATTTAAACCCAGTTATCCCCATACTATGCTAGAGTATTAATCTCCCTAATACCAACATCTAGGACTCTTTATTACTTCCCAAAGGAAGGTTCCTAATCCTTAAACCTAAAATTAAAGGACTAAAAACTAAATTGGAAAAGTATCCTGAAAATGCAGAAATTCCGAATCGATTCGCCCCGGTCGAATCGATTCGGATAGGCCGAATCGATTCGGTCAAGAGGGCCAAACAATTCGGCATAACCCCGAATCGATTCGGATAGTACGAATCGATTCTCCCAACGCAGACCTGTAACCTACCCCTTTAGAGAATCGATTCGCTAGGGCCGAATCGATTCGCCTGGGCCAGAATTCCCTGTTTCGGCTATGGGGTTTAAGAACCCTAAATTCCCCAAACCCTAAAATTTTCTCTTCAAATCTCAACCAACTTAACTTGTTTTCTACCCAAATCATTTCTACACAAAACTAATTAGTAATTCCAATTCCAATTTGATTTTAATCCAATGTGAAGGGGTTAAACACCAAAAATAATCCAAAAACCCATAAATGGCTAATACTCGAAAAACACAACTGCAAATGCAATTTATCCACATTAAATCATACTCTATCAAGTAAGAAACTTTCCTCAAGTTTTTAGTCTCGGATTATCTTCCCGTAGCAATGATTTCCAGCTCCAATCTTCAATTTCTCTCTCTTTCTCCCATTTTCTCCCAACTCTCTCTCTTTTCTCTCTCTCTCTCTAAGTGTTAAACATAAGAATGGAAAAAAAGGGATGGAAGACTTAAACGGTACTTAACCATAAATTCCCCTCTTTAAATGTTAATACACCATTAAAATGACTCGTAACTACATAATTGAGTCATAACTTGTCAAAAGTGCTCGAAACTCAAAAATACAATATAGCACTTATTTTGACTATCCCGACTATTTCAAAACTACCCGTACCCTCTAAATTGGCATCCGGAGGATCGTACAATTATTTCATGTTCCAACGTCATTTTAATTCATTAATAATTCTCAATTTTGAATATAAGTCATAACCTTCGCTTAAAGCACAACGACGCGATAAAACACAACATACTGCTATTTACATTCACATAACAGTAAATACGCAAAACTTGATAAATATTTTCTCTTAACTCACTTAAAATAATACTTACTCTAACTTTCTCCACCTTATCTATTTAACCTAACGGGTAAATTTTATATTAAATAATCACTCAGATGTCTGGGTTGTTACATCATGCAACATAGAGACTAAGTACCCCAAACCACGATTAATTTAATATCAAACAAATTACATACAAATGAAAATTAAATACACTAATGGAAGAACAAACTAAATGGTTATAAAAAATATTCACATTTTTAAAACCTAGTTTCTTCCTAATTGTCACAGTTGTAAAATCTAACTACATGTGAAGGACAATTCATCTTACACTTCATTCGTCGTCTTCATCACCAGCCATGAGAGTTTCTTCTCATCCAGCTCCTTGAGAACAAAAGGATTAAAAAATCTTTAATTCAAATTAAGATAGAATTTAATAAGAGATGCATGTATTTAAAGGAAATATCCTTTAATGTGGCCCATGCGCCAAGTAGGAGAATGTAAGTTAACGATGTGGCACATGTGGCACATCATAACATCTCATAAGGGTTGTTTTAATATAACCACCCATTTTATTTAGGAGTTGTGTCTTTTAGCAATGACTCCTCTTTCATGGGTATATATATATATATATATATATATGAGCCATTCAACAGCCATGTGTCCCTTATCTCACAAAAATTTGTCTCTAAAATAAAATTCTATAAATTTCATCATTTGAGACACAAGGCTTGAGAGAGATACGAGAAATTGGAGGAAAGGAGGAGATTTTCTTCATCATCACCAATCATAAAACCAAAATAGGTTGTATGCTTTGTGATTCTTCGACATTAAGAAATCTTACATTTGGTATTAGAGCCAAAACCTCTTGTTTGGTTTTTGATATGATACATCTATTGCAATAAATATCATATTAAGTCTCTATTATACCCACACACGCACACGCACGCACGCACACACACACACGCACACACACACACACGCGCGTGTATATATATATATATAACGTATCAAAGCTCAACTTCACATGTTGTTTTATAGACTCTCAACGTTTAATTTGGTATTTTCATAGTTATGTTTTATAAACCTATAAGTTCACTACACACTTGACCTCCTCAGCTCTAATGAAGAGTTTCACTGAAACCAAATGGTTTCTTTATTTTCTCCACTGAGTATGAATATATAATATTTTTACACAACCTATTCCCACTATCTCATAAGGTTCTTCTATGATTACAATGGCTAGTAAAACAAAAATAATTATTTTTTAGTTACATCACATTCATGATTTTATGGCTCATGTAAGCCGTGGAGAAAATAACCAAAAAATCCTTAATATCAATAAAAAGTTGGTAATTTAAACATCCTGATATTTTTACATATGATTCTTTTATTTTGTATGAATAAAGGAATTGACATCTTGGATTGATTTCACATTGTGAAGCCTGGAATCCTGAGGACAAATTGAAAATTATACCCTTTTCGGGGAAACAACAATACACCTTTTATTCAATCTATTTTATATAGTTGATTACGTCTTTCATTAGCCTTTTAACACAAATGTCCTTTCAATAAAATAAATATTATATTTGTTTTAACATCTCTTTGTACTATATATTTTAGCCCGCAAATCGGGCGGGCTCCATGCTAGTAATAAATATAAAAGTGCAACTAATCATTAATGCGTCAATTATAGGAGAATGAAAATAATTTTAACGAAAACAAATTTTCGTTATCTATTATAATATATCTAAAAAGACAGTACATGTTGTCCCTTAAAATATTTCATTTCCCCCTTTTATTTTTTTAATTTCCCTTTTGTTTACTATAAATTAATATTTCTCATGTTGTTTAATAGCAATAATTTTTTTTATAAATGACACAAGTATTAGGGACAGTTTGTAAGTGTCCCATAAAAAGAGTATTAGCGATAGCAAAATATTATTTTCCTTTATCATGGATAAAAACGACATCATTTTAATTGTCTTAAAAAATAAGCTTTTAAGGACATCAAATAACAGTTGTCCTTATAATCATCTAAAAGAATAGTATATCTAGCTTATATCAAATAAGATTTGTCCTTATATTCAGAAAAAGGACAATATATGTCCCTTATATCACATCTATGCAAACAAAAATAACATCAATTTTAGAGCATCGTTTAAAAGATTTTGTTCCCTTTTTTCTCCACTCCCTCTTCTTCTTCATCAAAACCATAATTTTCCGAGAGATTTTCCTTTCTCTTGTTACCTCCTACTCAATACACTCGCTACTATCCTCTCTTATCCATTTCCAACCACATTTTCATGTCCGACCTCACTTTCTGCTGCTAAACCTAACCTCACTCTCCAAATCTGGCATCTTCACTGAATAGATTGAATGACCTCTAGCCCTCGAAGACGGATCACACTCTCTAGACAAAGAATCTTCTTGATGAATATCTTTCGAGGATAAACTCCTAGATCTAGGTGTGTTTATACTTTTCTTCACTACCGACTTCTATTCAGACCCGGTCGGGTTCATCTCACAAAAATGTTTAGGTTCTAGTTCTCCAATTCTTTATGATTTGTCAATTGGTTGTTAGTTGATTGCCATAAGTTTTTAATATTTGTACTGTGTTCCCACTTAGGATATCTACATGTTGATTTGTATGTAAGATTACATGAAGTTTGATTACAAATATTATTGTCAAAATGCATAGGGATGTTTGTAGGAAGATTAAGATATTGATTGATGTGGTTTATGTGTTTAATAAATTCTACACCAAGAAATTATAATAAAAACCGAACATAAAAAAAATACACATTAAGAATGCCAACATTGAAGTCTAACTTTGTTGGTTAGACAGTGATAGAAAATATATGAGATAATTCACTATGTTAGTGTTAGTTTTTTGTGTACTTTATATAGTTGGATTACATTGTTTGCCTTAGTTTGTGGCTTGGTGTTATGTACACTTGATAAATCTATATGGTTGTGGAATAACTATGGTGTTATTTATACTTGATAAGTCTATACAAAATGTACATGAATTTACCCATAAAGGCATTTTATAGTCTTCACACATTATACTTCATCCATATTTAGTCACAAATAACCCTATTTCTACAAACTGAGTATATATGTGATATTAATGTAGATATTTAGAATGTATAATGTGCAACTTCTATGGATGTACACATTGTCACAATGAGGGTTATGCAAGATGTATGTAGATGGGAAATTTCATTATTACTTTTATTGGGAAGTTTACACACTAGATATTAACATTGTCATGATGTGTTTAACTAAGAAAGCTAATGCGGCCTAGGATTTGTAGATACATCGCAAATTTTTAATTTTCATAATTTCAATAAAAGTTTCACCCTATAAAAACTGAAGTGTTTCAAATTTTAGTCTTGACCTAAACATGCATATAATTGAGTATAAGCAAGAATAAAATAAGAAGCAAACCAAAACACGATGATGAAAGAGGAAAACTCACAATGAAAAAAACCTTGGACAGACAAGTCACAAAAGTCCACAATAATATAGTCAGTTTATAAGAACAACTTAGATTTACTCACAGACTCCACGCTTTCAATCCTTGATGTTATTTCTTGTTCCCTGTAACCTTGTTCGCAGCCTCTGTTGGATGCCTTCTAACAGCCACACAATACAAGGGCGTTCCCACGTCTTGGTATCCTACCAGTTTCACTTATCACATGACTAGTCCATCCATCACTCAACACAAACACGGTCTCCACCACTCAAAACACTCACGATATGAAGAGAAATATAGTATGGTGCAACATAGAAGAGATCTAAAAGACATATCGATGTAGGATTCTTGAATCTCATACTTGGGTGTAAACAAGGGATTGGAAGGCACAATATGAGGTGTGGAGAAACATTTTTGCAAAAGACCTCCTTAAAAACTGATGTCAATCGTGACTATTTATAGAAAATACATTTTTAAGGCAATATGTTTTTCGAGAAAACTTGTTCAAATGAAAATATATAGTTCATTTGGAAAAAAACAATCTTTCGTTCGAACCAACTAAAAATTTGTTAGAACGAGGTTTAAATGATATATTTATGCTAAATAGAATGTTCTCATGTGATGTTCCTTTGATTGTTGTTCTAATAACATTCACATCTCGTTTAACCGAACTGTAGAAACTCGTTCGAAAAACTAAAAACCCAAAAAGTATTTTTTCTTTTAAAGTCTATTTTACGAAAAAGCCTCAAATAATTTTATAAAATACCACCCAAACATAACCATGGATCAAACATAGATATGTATTCATACTTATAATGAAATCCCTCGAATGCTAAAGACAAATGTATACTCGATGATGCTTTAACATTGTCATATAGTCTTCAATAAAATATCATAGGCTTGAAGTACACACAACTCAAATCCTAACATATGACTCAAACAAGTTTTATCCAAAAATAGAATAATTTAATGCATAAAAAATTACTTGATTAGGAATTTTGTCCTTACAAGTCTCCCTCTTTGGCTATTCTGAGATAAAAATCAAAAACAAAAACTACTAGGTCGTTAAGATCACTAAGACTCAATTCCCAATCCCAAAAGTAAAGAAGTTAAAGATGCTTGATCGACATAAACTTGAGTATCTTTTCTCTTGTGTAAACCTTTGTCGCATCGCTGCACGTAAACACATTGTGACAGCCCGACTAATTAAATACCGGGTAGCTACTCCTTTATTAAATTAATACAAAATGCCAAGTTGGTTTAGTTCATAGCATCACTGTCGAAAACATTTTAATATTTACTAACCACCTAGTATTTAAAAAGTGAATTGTCCATTTTAATTAAATCCTATTAACATGCAATAAATGAATTATGAAAAATTAACATAACCAACACAATATAGTCACAATAGAATAAACATCCAATAATAATGAGCCTGGAGGAAAACTCGTCACAACAAACCGAATTCCAAAATAAATAAATACAAAGTCTGCATCACTAAAATTTATTACAACCCAAAGTCTGAAATAACTGAAAAAGTAAGAAGTCTCTAAAAGGAATGTGTGACATGCCCAACAAATGATAAAAACTGATAATGGAGTCAAGATAAAAAATGTAGGCGTCTACTGTTAAGGTCCTGTAACTTCCACAGCAGCTACATCAAGTCACCTGAATAGAACTCCTATGCATGGTGTCCTTATGACTGGGCACCTAAAAAGGTTTTTAGAAAAATAGATTTGAAAGCAAACGGGTCAGAGCCCGAATGTGAAAATAATTTAAAAATATGCAAGTCTTTAATATCATTAAACAGTGAATATAAAGTACATGATAGTGTGTGCACTCACATGAGTTCCTCACCTCTCAACTAATTGTGCACTCCTATCATACTCGTACCCATTATAGTTGCTCCCATATCTATCTAGTCCAATGCTAAATCTAACATTTCTATATGATATCCAATTAAAATCCCAACATCTTCTATTTAATAGAGTATTGTACCTTATTACACAGTTTCCCCACTTTAGCACTACAATTTATTAGAAATCTTACATTTTCACTTTACAAACTGTTGCTATTATTTATACTCACAATTATTCACGACAATTCATTTCAATCAACAGTATATTATTCTCACCATAAATATACAATACTAGCACCCCGAGACTAAGCTGCGGTGCATACATACTCTGATATTAAATCCCGGTACATCACGTATATGAGGACCACGTATTCGGAATCTCTCAGGAAACGCTTCATTAACAACAATCACAAATAATGGAGGCGAACATAGTTCACATCACATGGGTCACGCACATAACTATGCTCCCATGATCTGAAGACTTATTAACTCTCAATAAGCCCTTCTCTGACTTATGTCCTCGAGGTACCAATCTAAATCCCCCCCGTAGGCACACAAAGATTAGATGGCCCTAAACGAAAGCCAACCTCCCATGATTGAAAGTACGGTAGGTATGTCATATACAGATCACTACATATACTAAGCATTCCCACATATTATATATTACAATATTTTATTAGTTGTATACTTCTCGTTCTTATACCAACATTTTGTATTATACAACTCATAAGTCCCCGATTCATATGTATTTGAGTTATCAACTCTTCTCACGTCGTAATTTGTTACTCGCTTCCCAAGCCACAAATGTCATCTGATTTACTATAATATTCTAGGTTTTACTCTCCAATGTACCTCAATCTCCCAACTATACCCATTAGTTAAATAAGGGAAGGTTATCTCACCATTAAAATAAGCCTACGGGACACTAGAAATAAATTCAGGCCAAAAATCCATTCTGTCAACTCGTTAGAAGTCTCGTTCAAACGAGTTCGTTCGAACGAAGGGCTTTGAATGAAATACCAACTTGTTAGAAGTCATACTGTCATCTCGTTAGAAGTTCGTTCGAACTAGGTCGTTCGAACGACCTGGGCAGGTCTTCTAACGAGATGGCAGTTGCAGCCCAGAAATTCCCAAATCCGTTTTTCTCAATTCTTCTCTCCTATAAATCCACCATAAGACCATCCAAATTATGTTTTAACGTATATAAACCATTTCTAATCTCCCTAGATCATTCCTTAACATATTTAAGGATTCAAATCTTACAAATTATCATGGAATTAATATGAATCTTCAAATATTTCCCCAAACCCTATGAACATGAACTCCTAATTTTCTTATGCCTAATTACTCATCATAAATCCGTTTTTAAATCATCATATATATATATATCTCTTCGAATATTAAATCAAACCATCATCATTCTACATGCAAATCCTAACCCAAATTCAAAGTTCCTCCAACAATTTCATGGGTTTTCTTCAAAAAGTTCAATATAAGATAATTCCAACACTAAGCATGGAAGACATATTCAATGCACTAAAAATAATAAATCACTTGCCTTAAATTGTTCTTTAGAATTGATGTTGATGAATGAAGGTTGTTTCTCTCATTTCTCTACAGATTTTCTCCCAAGGTTGAAGATGGCTTGGTTTTGGTTCTTGTAACTTCTCTCCAACTTCTCTCAAAAGTCCCGTAGCCCACTTTCTAAACTTTTGCTGGTAATGGCCTTAGTGGCCCCTTTAGAATAATAAATATTAACTCTAATTTTCGTGGGTTTTAATTCCCATACTTTTAAAATTACCAAAATATCCTTTTAAGTTGCCGGTTTGACCTAAAAATGCCCCGGGACTCAAACTAAACCCCCGGCTAGTGTTTTCTGACTATTTTGACCCTTCCGGACTCGTTGGCGAACTCAAAATGACCATTCGGTTGATAAAAATAAAATTCACTTTTTAATTCAAATAATTACATTCCTGACGCGGCTGACACGTGCGTCCCAACTAAATTTCCCAAATTGTCGTATTTCAGTCTCGCGATAATTTTAATATTTTTGATATTCATATCTTGCCATATATACACATCATAATCAAATACCAACTCAGATCTCGTTAGTATTTATATCCGGATTAATTTTCAATTAATTCACATTTAATTTAATTAATCCCTTAAATAATTATCAATAAAATTACGGGGTATTACATACTTCCCCCCTAATAACAGAATTTCGTCCCGAAATTCGGAGCTAAAAAGTACCTGGTAAAAACAACTCTGGATAACGTTCGCGCATCTCATCCTCGCGCTCCCATGCGGACTCCTCAGCATTATGATGCCGCCACTGAACACGTACTAACGGTACTATCTTCGACCTCAGTTTCCGCTCGCTGTGGTCCAGAATAGCAATCGGCCCCTCCTCGTAGGAATGATCGGGCTGAAGGTTTATGTCCTCCAAAGCAATGTGAGTATGGACCAAATCATCCCTAAGATATTTCCTTAGCGAGGAAATATGGAACACATCATGAATCCTATGCAAGTGCTCCGGTAACCCAAGTCTATACACAACTGGACCAATCCGCTCGATGATAGGAAATGGCCCCACATATCTCGATGCCAGTTTCCCTTTCTTCCCAAAATGCATAATCCGCTTCATAGGAGATTATCTGAGTAAAACCTGGTCCCCCACTTTGAATTCTCTGAAGAACATCTTCGGATCAACATAGCTCTTCTGCCAATCCTGAGCTACCCGTATGCGACTCCGTATCAATTCTATCCTTGCCGAAGTATACCGAATCACCTCTGACCCAAGTAGTTTGTTGTCCCCCACTTCTAACTAACATACTGGGGAACAATAAGGTCTACCATACAACGCCTAAAATGGAGCCATGCCAATGGTGAACTGGTAGGAGTTATTATAAGAAAACTCCACCAGTGGAAGGTACTGCTCCCATCCACCCCCAAAGTCTATGATGCACATACGCAATATGTCCTCCAACATCTGATTTGTACGCTCGATCTGGCCATCGGTCTGTGGGTGATAATCCATACTCAATCACAATTCAGTGCCCATGGCCTCCTGGAAGCTCTCCCAAAACCGTGAAACAAATATCTTCTCTCGGTCAGACACGATATTTAGAGGCACACCATGAAGTCTCACTATTTATGCAATGAAAATCTGGGCATACTGTCCCGTAGTGTAGTCTGTCCTCACGTGTAGAAAATGAGCAACTTTGGTCAACCTATTCACAATTACCCAAATGGAGTCGTGACCCCTCTGTGATGTAGGTAACCCCGTGATAAAGTCCATGGATATGCTCTCCCATATCCACGTCGGAACCTCTAATGGATGTAGAAGTCCTGCCGGTCTCTGATGATCCACCTTCACCAGCTGACAAGTGGCGCATTTAGAAACAAACACGACAATATCTCTCTTCATCCTTATCCACCAATTCTGACGTCTCATGTCTTGGTACATTTTGTCCCCACCAGGGTGTACCGCGAACCGTGAGCCGTGCGACTCTGCCATAAACTCGTGTCGCAAGTCTTTCCCCTTTGGAACAACTAGTCTCCCATTAAAGCGTAATCCTCCGTCTGAGCTAACGGTATATGAATCGGCTCCCTCTGCTAGTAATCAAACTATCTGCTCCTGACAGAACGAGTCATTTGCCTGGGCCTTTACCACTCTAGTAACAATCTGCGGTGTAACAGTCATCATAGACATGAACGATCGGGCCACTGCATCCTGGTGTCCCAACTCCTTCCACTTGGCTTTCCACGCCTCAGACACCTCATCCACTGGCCTACGGCTCAACGCGTCTGCTACCACGTTAGCCTTCCCCAGATGATATTGGATATCAAACTGACAATCCTTCATAAACTCAAGCCACCGTTATTGACGCATATTCAACTCTTTCTGCGTAAAGAGGTACTGTAGAGACTTGTGGTCCGTGAACAACCGAAACTTCTCTCCTAGGAGATAATGTCTCCAAATCCGAAGGGCAAATAGAACTGCCGCTAACTCCAAGTCATGGGTGGGGTAATTCTTCTCGTGAGGCTTAATCTTACGGGAAGCATAAGCTATGGCCTGACTCTCCTGCTGTAGCACACCTCCGAGTCCTTGTAAGGATGCATCGGTGTAAACTAAATACTCAACTCCCGATTTGGGCAACGATAACACATGTGCTGAGGTTAACTTGTACTTCAAATCATCGAATGCCAACTAACAGCCATTGCTCCAGATGAATGGCACACCCTTGCGAGTCAGATGTGTCAAAGGACCCGCTATCTTTGAGAAACCATGAATAAACCTCCTGTAGTATCCTACTAGGCCCAAGAAACTACGGATCTCAGTCGGTGTTATGGGCTGTCCCCACTCCCTCACCGTGGATACCTTCCCCAGATCTACCGATATCCCCAGATCTGAAATGATATGCCCCCAAAACTGAACCTCCTTCAGCCAAAACCCACATTTCTCATACTTCGCATACAGTTCATTCTGACGTAGCGTCTGCAAAACCTGTCTCAAATGCTTGGCATGCTCCTCTTCTGTCTGGGAGTAAACCAGAATGTCATCAATAAAGATAATGATGAACTGGTCTAGGAACTCGTCTGAACACCCTATTCATCAAGTCCATAAACACGGCTACAGCGCTGGTCAAGCCAAAAGGCATAACCCAAAACTCGTAGGAACCATATCTCGTTAAGAAAGTAGTCTTCGAGACGTCCTATTCCCTGATACGCAACTGATGGTATCTCGATTGTAAATCAATCTCTGAGAAGAAGGAAGCTCCTCTCAATTGGTCAAATAAGTCATCGATTCTGGGCAACGGATACTTATTCCATATCGTGACTTTATTCAACTCTCGGTAATCTACACATAACCTCAAAGATCCATCCCTCTTCTTTACGAACAACAAAGGGGTACCCCACGATGAAGTAATCCTCCGAATAAACCCCTGACCCAACACCTGTTCTATCTGATCTCGTAGCTCTCTCATCTCTGCTGGGGCCATACGGTAAGGTGCGCGGGAAATAGGCCGAGTGCCTGGCGTTAAATCGATCACAAAATCTATCTCTCTACTAGGAGGTAGTCCAAGTATATTCTGAAATACATCGGCGAACTCACTAACAACGGGTATCGAATCGAGTGGTATCACCACTTCCTTAGAGGTCTCCTCCTCTATATAGTACAAATGAGTGGACGATCCTCCCTCAGGGAGAGTCATCGCCACTAAAAACATCTCCTGCCCGGGAATGACAAAGATAATACTCCTATTAAAACAGTCAATCATGGATCGGTACGCAACTAGCCAATCCATACCAACAATGGCATCATACTCAGTCATCTCTAGCACTAACATATCCGTGGGTAAAGTAAACCTCCCGATCTCTATACCCACACCTCTACAAATAAGCGAAATCACGGAACCTCAACTCAACGGTGAATCTACACAAGTAATCATGCTCTCGGTGGTGTCTAATAGCCCAATAGTGCGTGCAAATCTCATGGCAATGAAACAATGTGTGGCCCCGTATCAAATAAAATACACCCCATAGTCCCCTGAATAGAGAACATACCCTCAATGGCCGGTGGATCCTGTGGGGCTGTGGCATGCTGGAGCTGATACACTCTCCCATACTAAAGCTATCCCTGCTGGACTGGGATCACTGGAATGGGTGGTAGTGCTGCCATCTGTGGTGGTGCTGGGAGGGCAGCGGGAAACATAGGCCTCTGTGGCTCGTATCGGGCACCCTGCTGCTGCTGCTGTGGGGCCCTGCCCCTTTCTGGACAATCCTGGCGTTTATGGCCAGTCTTGCCACAAATAAAAAACTTCCCTAGGAAGTTTCCCCCTCATTTTCCCTACTTCCCTCGGCCCTGCTGGCCGTTACCATTCCTCCCCTGGCCATGTTGGCCCTGCTGAAACTGCTGCTGCTGACCATTCTGACCCTGCTGGCCCTGATGGTTGTTCTAACCCTGATGGCCCTGTCTGAAACCTCCATGACCACTCCTAAAACCTCCAGATATGAATCTCTTATGATCCCCCTGTTGGGAACCCTGGTCACCCTGCCTGTGCTGTCCCTGAGCAGATTGTGCCCCGCTGGCACCATTTCCCCCGGTCCTTCCGTGTTGGCTGAAATCCCCTGATCTCTTGCTCTCAGACATGTGGAAGCGATGATCCTGGCATTGAAGTAATGCAGCGTTAACCACATCAGGATAAGTGGCCAACAGGAGATTACCCAACAAGTGCTGACGAATCCCCCAAGTCAATCCATCCACAAACTTATAAATCTTCTTCTCCTTAGTCGGTATCTCATCGGGAACAATGTTCAAGAGATTAGTGAATTCGACCTCATACTTGGCCACGGTCCTCCCCTCCTACTTGAGGTTCATAAATTTCCTCCTCATTTCAGTGTGAACAGCTGACGGAAAATATTTGCGGTCGAACCGCACCCAGAATTCCTGAATAGAAAGGGTGTCCCTCTCCTCTGTGGTGGTAATTGACTCCCACCACTGAAATGCAGACCCTACTAGCTTGAAGGTAGCCAGTATCTACTTCTGAACATCTGTGCACTCGTACATCCTTAAGTCCCTCTGAATGTCCTTCCTCCACTGACTGGATACCACGACATCGGAGCTACCTGCAAACTCTGAAGGGTGTGCTTTCTGAAAAGCATCACAGACGCATTTCTAAGCAGATGAGAATGCATGAGCCTGTACTGGCGCAACTGTCGGCTCCTGGGGTGGTGCCTGCTGTACAACGGCTAGGACGACATTTACCGCTTGGGCTACAATAGCTGCAACCTCTGCGGCATTCATAGTGCCCTGGACTAGTCCAGGCTGTGGCTCTGGCTGTGCATCCCTAGGAACTCGCTGCGCACTTCGTGGAGGCATCTGAAATGAGAGTAAAGTCTTATAAGTTCGCAGTTATTATCTCAAAATATCTGAAGAGCGATACATACACAAAATAATACAAAAGTCCTAAAATATAGGGCTCTACATCAAAGAAAGCTCAGCGGAAACATAACAAACCGTACAGATCCTAAGGACACTAGAACCTGAAGCTCTAATACCACCTGTGACACCCCAACTAATTAAATACCAGGTAGCTAATCCTTTATAAAATTAATACAAAATGCCAAGTTGTTTCAGTTCATAGCATCACCGTCGAAAACATTTTAATATTTACTAACCACCTAATATTTAAAAAGTGAGTTGCCCATTTTAATTAAATCCGATTAACATGCAATAAATGAATTATGCAAAATTAACATAACCAACACAATATAGTCACAATAGAATAACCATCCAATAATAATGAGTCTGGAGGAAAACTCCTCACAACAAACCGAATTCCAAAATAAATAAATACAAAGTCTGCATCACTAAAATTTATTACAACCCAAAGTCTGAAATAACTGAATAAGTAATATGTCTCTAAAAGGAATGTGCGACATGCCCAACAAATGATAAAAACTGATAATGGAGTCAAGATCAGAAATGTAGGCGTCTACTGTTAAGGTCCTATAACTTCCACAGCAGCTACACCACGTCACCTGAATAGAACTCCTATGCATAGTGTCCTTATGGCTGGGCACCTAAAAAGGTTTTTAGAAAAATAGATTTGAAAGAAAACGGGTTAGAGCCCGAATGTGAAAATAATTTAAAAATATGCAAGTGTTTAATATCATTAAACAGTGAATATAAAGTACATGATAGTGTGTGCACTCACATGAGTTCCTCACCTCTCAAGTAATTGTGCACTCCTATCGTACCCGTACCCATTCTAGTTGCTCCCATATCTATCTAGTCCAATGATAAATCTAACATTTCTATATGATATCAAATTCAAATCCCAACATCTTCTATTTAATAGAGTATTGTACCTTATTACACAGTTTCCCCACTTTAGCACTACAATTTATTAGAAATCTTACATTTTCACTTTACAAACCGTTGCTATTATTTGTACTCACAATTATTCACGACAATTCATTTCAATCAACAGTACATTATTCTCACCATAAATTTACAATACTAGAACCCCGAGACTAATCTGCGGTGCACACATACTCTGCTATCAAATCCCGGTACATCACGTACATGAGGACCACGTATTCCGAATCTCTCAGGAAACGCTTCATTAACAACAATCACAAACAATGGAGGCGAACATAGTTCACATCACATGGGTCACGCACATACCTACGCTCTCATGATCAGCAGACTTATTAACTTATCAATAAGCCCTTCTGTGACCTATGTCCTCGAGGTACCAATCTAAATCTCCCCCGTAGGCACACAAAGATTAGATGGCCCTAAACGGACGCCAACCTCCCATGATAGCAAGTCCGGTAGGTATGTCATACACAGATAACTACATATACTAAGCATTCACACATCTTAGATATTACAATATTTTATTAGTGGTATACTTCTCATTCTTATACCAATAATTTGTATTATACAACTCTCAAGTCCCCGGTTCATATGTATTTGAGTTATCAACTCTTCTCACGCCGTAATTTGTTACTCGCTTACCAAGCCACAAATGTCATCCGATTTACTATAAGATTCTAGGTTTTACTCTCCAATGTACCCCAATCTCCCAACTATACCCATTAGTTAAATAAGGAAGGTTATCTCACCATTAAAATAAGTCTACGGGACACTAGAAATAAATTCAGGCCAAAAAGCCATTCTGTCAACTCGTTAGAAGTCTCGTTCGAATGAGGTCGTTCGAACGAGTTCGTTCGAACGAAGGTCTTCGAACGAAATACCAACTTGTTAGAAGTCATACTGTCATCTCGTTAGAAGTTCGTTCGAACGAGGTCGTTCGAACGACCTGGGCAAGTCTTCTAACGAGATGGCAGTTTCAGCCCAGAAATTCCCAAATCCATTTTTCTCAATTCTTCTCTCCTTTAAATCCACCCTAAGACCATCCAAATTATTTTTTAACATATATAAACCATTTCTAATCACCCTAGATCATTCCTTAACATTTTAAGGAGTCAAATCTTACAAATTATCATGGAATTAGTATGAATCTTCAAATATTTCCCCAAACCCTATGAACATGTACTCCTAATTTTCTTATGCCAAATTACTCATAATAAATTCGTTTTTAAATCATCATATATATCTCTTCGAATATTAAATCAAACCATCATCATTCTACATGCAAATCCTAACCCAAATTCAAAGTTCCTCCAACAATTTCATGGATTTTCTTCAAAAAGTTCAATATAAGATAATTCCTACACTAAGCATGGAAGACATATTCAATGAACTGAAAATATTAAATCACTTGCCTTAGATTGTTCTTCAGAATTGATGTTGATGAATGAAGGTTGTTTCTCTCCTTTCTCTACAGATTTTCTCCCAAGGTTGAAGATGGCTTAGTTTTGGTTCTTGTAACTTCTCTCCAACTTCTCTCAAAACTCCCGTAGCCCACTTTCTAAACTTTTGTTGGTAATTGTATTAGTGGAACCTTTAGAATAATAAATATTAACTCTAATTTTCGTGGATTTTAATTCCCATATTTTTAAAATTACCAAAATACCCTTTTAAGTTGCCGGTTTGGCCTAAAAATGCCCCGGGACCCAAACTAAACCCCCGGCTAGTGTTTTCTGACTATTTTGACCCTTCCGGACTCGTTGGCGCACTAAAAATGACCATTCGGTTGATAAAAATAAAATTCTCTTTTTAATTCAAATAATTACATTCCTGACGCGGTTGACATGCGCGTCCCAACTAAATTTTCCAAATTGTCGTATTTCAGTCTCGCGACAATTTTAATATTTTTGATATTCATATATTGGAATATATACGCATCATAAATACCAACTCACATCTCGTTAGTATTTATATCCGGATTAATTTTCAATTAATTCACATTTAATTTAATTAATCCCTTAAATAATTATCAATAAAATTACGGGGTATTACACACATCTTCAAATGCAAAGAGAATATAACAATATATAAACTACATATGAAAAAAAGGAAAGACTAAGGTGCATAATAATAAAACATTTATCCTAACAAAACCAAATCTCCCCCCAAGTGAAGCATATGAATCATAAAGAAAAAATAAATATATCATGCAATGGTGTGAAGCAAGCATTCAATGACAAGCGATTTGACAACACAAGTACAAATAATCCAAACTACAAGCAAATGATATTAACTATAATGCAAGCATTTAAATTTAAGATACCAAGATGATCATAACCTAAGACAATATAAATCAAAGATTAATATATATATATATATATATATATATATATATATATATGGAGTAAAGGTGTTTTACTATTCATTGGATGTATGATATTTTGGCACTTCATATATATGCATGAAATGCCATGCGAGAAGTTATTTTTTTGTTTTTTTAGGAAAAAAAGGAAAAAAGTTTTTTTTTATATATTTTTTAATATTTTATTTTAAAATATATATATATATATATATATTCAAATATTGTAAAAATATAAATATATTTTTTCAAAATAATTATTTATTTATTAAAAAAAAAGAGTTTTTCCTTCTTATTTTTTTAAAAGTGTTTTTTTTTAAAAAAAGGCGGGCTATTATGAGTTGGGTTTAATTACGGGGGCAAATATATCGCCTTGCCCTCGACATGGGCATCCATTAGTGTGTGTGTGTGTGTGTGTATATATATATATATATATATATATATATTGCCTTATATATAACAAGAAATCACTTATACATATATGGGTATAAACAACCACAAAAGACACAAACACATAAGCTTTACGCACCAGCATATAATTAATGTGTCTAAGCATGGTGGTATGAAGTTAAGGGACATGAACTAAAAATAAGAAAAAATAAGCCAATCACTGAAAAATGTTAAAGTAGAATTATTTGACCACAATAATTTGTCAACATTTGATTTAGCCTCAAATAAAGAAATCAAAAGGACAAATAAACACAATGCACACTTGCCTAGAAATTTTGATGATTATCGAATCAATAGCATCAAAATAATTAAGCTAAACTAGGACATTGTGCAAACCCACTGATCTTCAACTCAACAGCCTCCAACATATATATCAATTTTCTCTTTTTTCATTTGAAGATATTAACTTTTTTGAAGCATCAATATAAATAAAATTTGGCCTTGGAAAATTTTCAATTTTTATTGTCTCTCAATATTTTTAGACTCTTGCTAACAGTGGCCTTTCATGCAAAGGAGAATCTCCTTTCGTAGACCTTTCCCTTGGACACTCAAATTTTTCAAAAATATAAAACAAACTTAGAGGAAATGGTTATTACATTCACAAATCCCCCATAGTCAAAATTATTTATGTATATGTCAAGATTATTGGGAGAACACCTTACCTATCTCATGTGATATATGAGTTTAAAATCCAAAAAAGTTAGTGCCAAGTGTGTGCGGATGCATATACAAAGTGAATACATCATGCAAATCAATTCTAATTAAGAACTATCCAAGCATTGAAAATCAAAATCAAATGACCTAATTAGATAGATACATGGAAGGAATGCAATTCAAACGCACCGATATGCCACACAATATGTGTAAAACTAAAATATTTTTTTTTAGTTTTTAAAATTTTTTCACAATGATACGACTTTAAAAAGAATAATTCAAAAGGTGAACAAAATATTTTTGTATTTTTGTCATGAAGATCAAAAAAATAGAAAGACAAAAATAAACATGTCTGAACACTAGAAATTACATAAAGAATAAGGCACAACACTAGTGTATGACAAACATCCAATACATCACTCATAAGATATAGAATGTGATTAATCGTGTGAAAACACGCGAGAGTCAAAAAGCTTAAATTTAGCGCCTCCTAATCGGATCTCCTAGCCCACATATGTGTAATGTGAAAAGCTTGGGCTTGAAGAACCATGGTGATATTAGACAGCCTTTCTAGGACTTTTTTAGGATCATAACAAAAATTCCAAAGATGAACTTTTTTACCACAGTATGTGAAAGTGAATACATGAAGAATATCACCTATATGTTGACCTTTTCTAATGTATCTAGTAATGGACGGCTCTATCAAATGCAAGGTCTTGGCTTTAGCGGCAAAATTTTAGTATCATCAAAGCCAATCCCAAACTTGTCATCTTTGATTCGTACTGTCACCCCCTAACCCCATTAGGATATAATTAACTAAATATTTTACAAACCACAATTATAATTTATTTATTATTTTAGTAATACATATTGAAACAACTTCAAGGTTAAAATGCGGAATACTAAAAATCCAATCGTTTTAAGGAGACATAACTTCAACAGAACTCACATTTCCTTTAACTTAATTACAACTAGTACAGTGTATAAAACAAACTAACAAGACCCTACTTCTATTTACTCAACCTCCTACACCTGGCAGTGGCAACTGAAAAACCTGAAAAATGTTAGCATATAAAACCAGGAGTTTAAAAACTCAGTGAATATACTACAATTATCTATAGTAAAAGTAATATATTAACATCTCAACGTATCAATATATACATCTCTGTGCCAAATTAGGCCATATACATATCCGGAGTTAATAAACCCCACATCTCCTGCCCGTAGGTGATAATCATATACATAGGTTTTAATAACCTAACATCTCCTGAATTGCATATCAACTCAACATCTCTTGGCTTTTAATAAGCCATAACATCTTAACATATCATGAATTTTAATAATCCATATCATCTCAATATATAATACATACACATCATATCCCAAATCAACTCAGTAAGTACACTCACCTTGTGTTGTCAACTATGTATTCACGTTTCCCTCGGGTGGAGATGAGCTTGGTTGATTTGACCTTACACCTGTTAATCTAACTAAATCAGTACTGAAACTCAATCATAAGTATTATATTAATATAATTACGTAACTTTAAATGACTACACAACCACAATATGATTCTACTCAAGTCATATTCCATGAAACATATGTAAAGACGAAATGATGATATATATGTTGATAAGGTCATGAACTTTCAACCCTAGAAACTACATCATAAGGAATTTATAACTAAACTCAAGTAAACATAAAAGTATACTTCTGAATATATATACACATGAAACATGTACTCAAAATACCCTTGGTAAGGAGAAGATAAAAATATTCTTTCATGGGATATCCAGTAAGGCCTGAAATTATTGTCCTCCATACTTAACCTTCCCATATTCATTAATTGTACACATACAGGTGTCCAACCTTATCAATATGAAAACATATATGAATATAATTTCCATCACAAGTGACGGTGTAATTTTTCAAGCTCCCTAGGGCAAGTTATGACTATTTCTTTACAACACAAGAAATCTGCCCTACAAGTTCCTCTATTGTTTCTTCAACTTCCAAGAATTTTCATAATTTTTCTCCAGCATAACTTTACATAATTTTCAATACACTTTTAGCAAACATACTGAACAGTACATAATTAAAATCTTGACCAAACTCCGGACATACTGGAATGAAATATACAAACAGCTACTATATACCACTTGCAACCATCACTAAGACCTAACCATAAGGAGTTAAATTCTAATTTTCGGATATGATATGAATATATGAGTCTATTTTCATATCCAAGTGGAATTTCCGAATTCCAGTAAGCAAACAAATATATATGCAAGTTTGAATACAAAGGGTTTCAATACAAAGCAATATGACCTATAACACCACTTATCTCACATATGAACCAATACATATTATCACAAAGGAGGATGGAATTTTAATCAATACTTCACGATTTATATACTTTGAAATAAGTATAATATAAGATTAAAACAATATTAACACATAATTTTACCTTGGAAACATCTTAAGAATTTTCTTGGAATTCTTTTCCTAGATTTTAATGAAACCCTTTCTTCCTTAACTTCTACTTTCTCTTTCCTCAAGCCAAAAACCCTTAAAGCTGAACTTAGGCTTAAATTGGCTGAATAAATATGTTAGAATAAGAGTTTTAAGTCGGCCAAGGCTGCCTCACAATCCATCCAATCAAATTAAAACATTTGGTTTAATAAAATACAAATAAATCTTAAGGGAATTGACAGGTTTTTCCCTTGTTCGTAATTTTGGCCTAACTTCTTACTCACACATCCGTTTGATGCAACGTTTGTTGTGTTACCACCATAACTCACATGTATACAACTATGTAGTTTTCACCTCAAGTCAATTGTAATGTTATAAGGGTCAAAACTAGTCTTAAACAGGAACATTTCTATCGAAAATAACTAAATCTTGTGTTCGTAAATAATTCGACATTTCATGATTTATGAAAGTAGAATTATACTAACCATAATCACATAACATTAGATATACTAATAACACATTATTAATATCACATAAGATAAGTATGATTTAAATATAATTTATCATAATTATATACGGGTTGTCACAACCTCCCCCCCCTTAGAAAATTTCGTCCCCGAAACTTAATACGATTGTCACTTACCAAACAAATGGGGATACTGCTTTTTCATACTATCCTCCGTTTCCCAAGTTGCTTCCTAATTACATGGCTCATCCACTTAACTTTAACTAAGGGAATGACTTTATTCCTCAATACTTGCTCCTTACGATCAAGAATTTCCACCGGTTCCTCGATGTACGACAAGTCTTCTTTCAGTTCAATAGGTTGGGTTTTCAATTTATGAGATGGATCTGCCAAATACTTACGAAGCATCGATACATGGAACACGTCATGCAAACGAGATAACTCTGGAGGTAATGCTAATCTATATGCCCGGGTTCCAATTCTTTCTAACACTTCATTTGGTCCAATGTATCTTGGACTTAGTTCCCCCTTCTTTCCAAATCTCATAACGCCTTTCCACGGTGAAATACGTAGGAATACAAAATCCCCCTTCTTAAATTCCAATGGATACTTCCTCCTATCTGCATAAAATTTCTGTCTGCTTTGCGCTATCTTTATCCGTTCTCGAATAATTTTGATCTTTTCAGTTGTCATATCTATCAATTCAGGACCCAAAAGTTTCCTTTCACCTACTTCATCCCAACACAAAGGCATTCTACATCTCCTCCCATATAAAGCTTCGTACCGAGGCATAGCAATGGTGGACTGATAACTATTATTATATGAGAATTCCATCAATTGAAAATGATCCTTCCAACTATCCTTGAAGTCAAATACACAATCTCGTAACATGTCTTCTAATATTTGAATCTTCCTTTCAGATTACCCATCGGTTTGTGGATGAAATGTAGTGCTAAAATTCAAACTTGTTCCCATGGTATTCTGTAAATGAGGCCAAAACTTAGAAGTGAACATTGGATCTCTATCTGATACAATTGACACTGGTGCCCCATGTAAACAGATAATCTCATCAACTTACATACGTGCATATTTGTCAACAGTGTAGGTCATCTTAACTGAAAGAAAATGAGATGACTTTGTCAATCGATCTACAATCACCCAAATATAATCATGCCCCTTTGGAGATCGTGGTAATCCTACAATAAAATCCATCGTTATATGTTCCCACTTCCATTCTGGAATAGGCAATGGCTGCAATAATCCTGCCGACTTTTGATGCTCCGCCTTCACTTGCTGGCATACTAAACATTTAGCTACAAATTCTGCAATCTCACATTTCATATTATTCCACCAGTAATACTCTTTCAAATCTCTGTACATTTTGGTACCCCCAGGATGCATAGAGTAAATAGAACTATGTGCCTCGTCCAATATATCCTTCTTTAAGGACGGATCATTAGGTACACAAATTCTGTTTTTATAACACAATGATTCATCCTTCTTAATTTCAAAGTCACTCTCTTTACCATCCAGTATTTCCCGTTTCTTCTTTTCAAGGAATGGATCACTGACTTGCAAATTTCGTATGTGTTCTGCCAGTAAAGGTCTCACTGTAACGTGTGCAAATAACGCCCCCATTTTAGATAAGTTCAACTCGACTCCCATCAGTCTTAACTCCATAATATTGCCAACCCGTGCACATTGAATACAAGATAACCTCCCCAATGACTTTTGACTCAGAACATCTGCAACAACATTGGCCCTCCTGGGATGATGGTGAATGGTACAATCATAATCTTTAATTAACTCCATCCAACGTCTTTGTCTCAAATTCAAGTCTCTCTGTGTAAATAAATACTTCAAACTTTGATGGTCAGTGAAAATTTCACAGGTCTCTCCATACAAATGATGTCTCCATAATTTCAAGGCAAAAACAATAGCCGCAAGTTCTAAATCATGCGTAGGATAATTACGTTCATGCGTCTTTAACTGTCTAGATGCATAAGAAATTACATTTCCATGTTGCATGAAAATACAACCCAAACCCTGATGTGAAGCATCAGTATAGATCACAAAACCTTCTCCACTAGATGGAACAGTGAGAACTGGAGCTGATACTAGCCTATTTTTTAACTTTTCAAAGCTGTGCTGACATTCATCACTCCACACAAATTTCACTTCCTTTCGGGTCAATTTAGTCAACGACAAGGCTATAGATGAAAACCCCTTTATGAATCTTCTATAATATCCAGCCAATCCTAGGAAACTCCTTATCTACGTTACATTCCTCTATCTTTCCCATTGTACAATTGCCTCTACCTTCTTACGGTTAACATAAATTCCATCTCCCGAAACAACATGCCCCAGAAATACTACCTGATTTAACCAAAACTCACATTTGCTAAACTTCGCAAACAATTGACTATCTCGCAAAACTTATAATAAAACTCCTAGATGCTTCTCATGTTCCTCTTGGCTAGGTGAGTATATCAAAACATCATCGATAACGACAATCACAAACGAATCTATGAAAGGATGAAATAATCGATTCATTAAATCCATAAACACCGCAGGAGCATTTGTTAACCCAAATGGCATTACCAAAAATTCGTAATGACCATAACGAGAACGAAAAACTGTCTTAGAAATGTCACAATCTCTCACCCTTAATTGATGATAACCCGATCTCAAATCAATTTTTGAAAAAACTTTAGCACCCTGTAATTGATCAAACAAATCATCAATACGAGGCAATGGATATTTATTTCGAATAGTCACCTTGTTCAACTGTCGATAATCAATGCAGGGTCATATGGTGCCATTTTTCTTCTTCACAAATAATACTGGATCGCCCCATGGTGATACACTGGGTCGAATAAAACCTCTATCTAACAAATCTTGCAGTTTAACCTTTAACTCCTTTAGTTCCACAGGTGCCATTCTATATGGAGAAATAGAAACTGGAGCTGTACCAGGCACTAAATCGATAGTAAACACTACCTCTCTGCTAGGTGGAAATCCTTGTAATTCATCTGGGAACACATATGCAAAATCCTTAATGACTGGGATATCTTCTAATTTTTGCAATTCCTCATTGTATCCACAATATATGCTAAAAAGCCTTGACAACCCTTATTTAACAATTTCCTCGCCCGAATGGCTGATATAAGACAGTTCGGCACCACATTTCTTTCCCCAGTAAATTTGAATTCTTCCTCCCCCGGCATATTAAATGTAACCTCCTTACGAAAACAGTCAATTGATGCATGGTAGGAATATAACCAGTCCATACCCAAGATAATATCAAAATCTCGAATATCTAGTGGAATTAAATCAATGGTCCACTCCCTCTCCCCCATATACAATACACAATTTTTATACACAAGCTCCACTAAGATCACATCCCCCCATAGGTGTAGAAATATATAAACCACAATCTAGATAAGAACATGGTCTACCCAAATGCATGGTAAATGACAATTCTATAAATGAATGAGTATAACCTGGATCAATAAGCATGTAAGCATGTTTGTTCATGACATAAAATGTACATGTCACCACCTCTGGAGTAGCCTGAGCATCTTGTAAAGTCATAGCAAATATCCTTCCCGAAGCCCTCGATCCACTAGCCTGTCCTCTACCTCCTTTTCTCCCTGTGCCTCTAGGTGATGAACCTCGACTAGTAGTAGCTGATTGAATCCCTCCCAATAGCGTAGGACCGTTCTTTTTAGTATGACCAATTTGATGATAGTGATAACACTCTACCCCCTTTAACTTGGGACAATCTGTACTGATATGGCCCTCAGCTTTGCAAAAATAGCATGTAACAGGCTTAGACTGCCCATTGTCATTCTCCTGCCGTCTATTCTGTTGGCCCATCGATCTTGCACCCCTAAAACTACATGGTGTCCTATTCTGAACATAATTTTCGGTCCCTCTACCACGCTGAAATCTTTGACTCCCTTGTTTTGAGTATTCTACATTGGCTTCCTTTTGCTTAGATGGATCAAATATACTCCTCTTTCCCCTTTGTTCCCTATTCTTTATTGCATCGTTAACATCTCCTTCAATCATCATAGCTTTGTTAACTAAAGAAGTATAATCCACCATTTCAAGTGCAGTGAGTCTAGACTTGATAACCAAATTCAACCCATCCTGAAATCTAGTGCATTTGTCTGCCTCATTGTGTAAGAAACGTAATGAAAATTGTGATAAAGATATACATTTAGTTTCATACTCCCTGACTGACATATTCCCTCGAGTCAATGATAAAAATTATCTCTCTTTTTCCTTCCGATATATGTGAGGAAAAGACTTTTCATATAAGGATTTAATAAAGGAATCCCAAGTAATTACCTCACCTCCCTCCGGAGTAAGAAATAAATGTTTGGAAGACTCCCACTAATATTTAGCTTCTCCCTTTAACATGAAAGTAGCCAAAATTACCTTCTGCGCGCCAGGTACATTCATTACCCCGAAGATAGTTTCTGTGTCTCTAACCCAAGCCTCGACTTCTAAAGGATCTATAGAACCTGAGAATGTTGGGGGGTTGAATTTGACAAACTTTTTGTACAGAGTATTCTTCTCATCTCGTTGTATTTCCCTTTCTCTTCTATCCAAAGTCTGCTCCTCCAAGTACTTGGCTTATTGTTCTGCTATTTGTGTCATAAACATGTTTTGTTGTTCTTCCATTAAAGCCATAGCATGAGCCATTTTCTTCATATATGTAAGTTGTTCAGGAGCCCCCTCTACATTATTTAGATTTTGTTGGTTTACTATATTTGAAGACTCCTCATCCACCCTCTCATGAACATTTGCACCTTCCACAGCTTACTATCTGTCATAAACCACAATTATAGAAACAAGAATACAACATTTATTTCTAACATAATGGTTAGTATTTCTCACAAATTAATATAAATCACCCACACAATGCAATTTCTGCCACTTCCATGTCTAGACTCTCTAACCCCAGAACATAAAAACCTAAAGCTCTGATACCAAGTTGTCACCCCCTAACCCCATTAGGATATCATTAACTAAATATTTTACAAACCACAATTATAATTTATTTATTATTTTAGTAATACATATTGAAACAGCTTCAAGGTTAAAATGCGAAATACTAAAAATCCAATCGTTTTAAGGAGACATAACTTCGACAGAACTCACATATCATTTAACTTAATTACAACTATTAGAGTGTATAAAACAAACTAAAAAGACCCTATTTCTATTTACTCAACCTCCTAGACCTGGCAGTGGCAACTTGAAAACCTGAAAAATATAAACATATAAAACCATGAGTTTAAAAACTCAGTGAATGTATTATAGCTATCTATAGTAAAAGTACTATATTAACATCTCAACATATCAATATATACATCTTTGTTCCAAATTAGGCCATATACATATCCGAAGTTAATAAACCTCACATCTCCTGCCCATAGGCAATAATCATATCCATAGGTTTTAATAACCTAACATCTCCTGAATTGCATAACAACTCAACATATCTTCACTTTTAATAAGACATAACATCTCAACATCTCTTGAACTTTAATAAGCCATAACATCTTAAAATCTCATGACTTTTAATAAGCCATATTATCTTAATATATAATACATACACATCATATCCCAAATCAACTCAGTAAGTACACTCACCTTGTGTTGTCAACTATGTATTCACGTTTCCCTCGAGTGGAGCTGAGCTTGGTTGATTTGACCTTATACCTGTTAATCTAACTAAATCAGTACTGAAACTCAATCATAAGTATTATATTAATATAATTATGTAACTTTAAATGAGTACACAACCACAATATGATTCTACTCAAGTCATATTCCATGAAACATATGTAAAGACGAAACGATGATATATATGTTGATAAGGTCATGAACTTTCAACCCTAGAAACTACATCATAAGGAATTTATAACTAAACTCAAGTAAACATAAAAGTATACTTCTGAATATATATACACATGAAACATGTACTCAAAATACCCTTGGTAAGGAGCAGATAAAAATATTCTTTCATGGGATATCCAGTAAGGCCTGAAATTATTATCCTCCATACTTAACCTTCCCATATTAATTAATTGTACACATACAGGTGTCCAACATTATAAATATGAAAACATATATGAATATACTTTCCATCACAAGTGACGGTGTAATTTTTCAAGCTCCCTAGGGCAAGTTATGACTATTTCTTTACAACACAAGAAATCTTCCCTACAAGCTCCTCTATTGTTTCTTCAACTTCCAAGAATTTTCATACTTTTTCTCCAGCATAACTTTACATAATTTTTCACACACTTTTAGCAAACATACTGAATAGTACATAATTAATGTTTCATAATATTTGGACTTCATTTCCTATCTCAAAATCTTGACCGAACTCCGGGCATACCGAAATGAAATATATAAACAACTACTATATACCAACTTGCAACCATCACTAAGACCTAACCATAAGGATTTAAATTCTAATTTTCGGATATGATATGAATATATGAGTCTATTTTCATATCCAAATGGAATGTCTGAATTATAGTAAGCAAACAAAAAGATATACAAGTTTGAATACAAAGGGTTTCAATACAAAGCAATATGACCCATAACACCACTTATCTCACATATTAACCAATACATATTATCACAAAGGAGGATGGAATTTTAATAAATACTTCACGATTTATATAATTTGAAGGAAGTATAATAGAATATTAAAACAATATTAACACATAATATTACCATGGAAACACCTTAAGAATTTTATTGGAATACTTTTCCTAGCTTTTAATGAAACCCTTTCTTCCTTAACTTCTACTTTCTCTTTCCTCAAGCCAAAAACCCATAAAACTGAACTTAGGCTTAAATTGGCAGAAGAAATATGTTAGAAGAATATTTTTAATTCGGCCAAGGTTGCCTCCCAATCCATCCAATCAAATTAAAACATTTGGTTTAATAAAAGACAATTTACCACTTAAGGGAATTCACAGGTTTGCCCCTTGTTTGTAATTTTGGACTAACTTCTTACTCAAATATCCGTTTGATGCAAAGTTTGTTGTGTTACCACCCTAACTCACATGTCTACAACTATGTAGTTTTCACCTCAAGCCAGTTGTAATTTTATAAGGGTCAAATCTAGTCTTAAACAGGAACATTTCTATTGAAAATAACTAAATCTTGTGTTCATAAATAATTCGACATTTCATGATTTATGAAAGTAGAATTATACTAACTATAATCACATAACATTAGATATACTAATAACACATTATTCATATCACATACGATAAGTATGATTTAAATATATTTTATCATAATTATATACGGGTTGTCACACTTACGGTGCCTAATATTTATTTAACATATCCAACCTAGACTCCAAATCAAATTTGACATTAATGGAGTATGTCAACTCCCCTTCTAAATCAATAATCCTATACTCGAGAAAATGCCTAGACTCATCAAACTCAGGAAGATCCTTATTTAAATCCTCCATAATATCTCGAATGATATTTCTCTTACCCTCAAAATATTCTAGCCTCTCCTTAATAATCCTCTCACATTCACTAAGATCATCAATCAATTTAGCATTATCATCATCTAAGTCACGTTCCTTCACTTTAGCTTGTAAATGCAAGTTGGCCTTTTTCAATTTCAACGACTTCGCATATAACTCCTGAAAGTCCACTCGAAGCTCACTATCATCCTTATCTTCTTCTTCTTCTTCTTCTTCTTCTTCTTCTTCTTCTTCTTCTTCTTCTTCTTCTTCTTCTTATTATTATTATTATTATTATTATTATTATTATTATTATTATTATTATTATTATTATTATTATTATTATTATTATTATTATTATTATTATTATTATTATTATTATTATTATTATTATTATTATTATTATTATTATTATTATTATTATTATTATTATTATTATTATTATTATTATTCATCGCTCCTCTCGTCCATAGCTTGGGAACCGAAACACATGACCTAGAAACCTTTGTGCTCATGTTTATCTTCAATGGGGGAAGACACTTCATCGCTATCCAAGCCCACATGACTAGATATGAATGCGGTGTAGTTGTGCACAGTGGGGGAATTATCTTCCTATTTCGGCTCACTATCACCAAGGGCGATATTATATAACTTTTTTTTACCCTCCTTCCTTAGTCTAATGGGACACTCACGAGAATAGGGACATAAACCTTAGCATTCAAGGCACTTGCTCCGGTAATCCACCTTCTTAGGACCATCCCTATTCTTCCTATTACGGTCACTAAACTTCTTAAATTTATTTTCAAAACTTTTTTCAAATCTCTTCTCATTTATAATCTTTAGAAATTTCATAAAATAACTAGTAAACATAGATATCTCTTAAGCATCAAGACCACCATCACTGTCAAAATATAATATATCCTCTTTTTGGACTGTCATGGAAATATAATTCTCTTTCTTTAGAGGACACATATTAACCACATAGGTTTGGATATCACCTACAAGTCTTGGATACTCATAACATTGACACCACCTAGGGAATATAGGATCGTGAATTTGGCATTAAATCTTCCAGGTAACGACCTTAAGATTTTATGTAGAACTCTAGAGTCAAGGATCATCTCACCTAAGTTAAATGAAGAATTAAAATATTTGATAACATGACATAAAACTCATAAAAGTCCCATCCTCTAACATCTTAATTGTCACAAACTTAGTTATAAGATTTTTTAACTTACAAACCCTAATAGTATCTATTTTGTCATGTGTGGATAGTAAAATATTCCAAGCATCCTTTGTACTCCCGCAAGTCATAATATGTATAAACTCTTCACCCATTAGAATGTAAAAAATACCATTCACACCTCTGGAATAAAAAGTTGAGGCATTCTTTTTAGCCATTGTCTAAAAGTCAAATTATTTAAGAGCTCCACCTTCAGTGGGAGGATTCCATCCATACTCAATCGAAATCCAAACATTCTCGTTAATCAATTTAAGGAAAAATCTCATATGTGCATTCCAATAGGGATAGTATGACCTATCCAATAATGGTCAACCAATAGAACTACCCAATCAGTTGAAATCCATCTAAACCTTATACAAGCCCGAAATAGATATCTAACACATCAAACTATTATACACCACTCTGATGCTAATTTGAGAAACATAATGCATCGTACGGTTTGTAGAAACAACACCAATTTTTAATTTTCACAATGATAATAAACTTTGCACCGAATAATAAAACCAAAGTGTTGTCTAAAAATGTTTACGAAATAAGCATGCATCGAGGTGATTATAATCAAGAATAAAATAAACACCAACCCACAACATGACAATGTACGAGGCAAACTCATAATGGAAAAAACCTCGAATGGTCCAACTACATAATTCCACTAAGATATAGGGAGTTTATGTGAAGAACATAGTCTTACTCACACACTCAGCGAATTCAAGACTTGATGCTCTTCCTCATTGCTTATAACCTTCTTCATAGCCACTATTAGACGCCTTTTGAAAATTAAATAGAGTGTCTCAATTACATATATTAATGTAAACTAGGTCACACACACAAAAAAACAAATTCTATTTGGATTAAATTTTATCTTGAATAAATTAAGTGAACCTAAACAAGAAAGATATTGAAACTAAATGAAAAACATTGCACAAACCACAAATAGAAGCACAACAAGCGATGATGAAAAATATCTTTTGAGCAAAACCTATATTTCATCACTGTTTACAACTAGGTATTACCGAGGACATCTATGAACTTACAAAACTTAGAGCTCCACAAAGTTATTCAAGAATGTCTTCAATCCATGTTATTGATAGCTATTGATGCAGATCTAGCAATGCCCAAAATCTAGCTTCACCAGCCTCGGTCTCCACCCATTAGCCTCAAGAAATTGAATTCCTATCTTTAGTAGTAGAAAATTAACTCTATAAGGTTCATAAGAAATATTATTCTTTGTGGTTTGATAAAGTGATCTAAATCAGCCAAGTGGTTGAAAAAATAAAAGAGTTTGATCACTAAAAGATCTCTAAAAGACTTTGTTTAAAATCGAGACTCGTATATCTATATATAATGAGAAAATATTCTAAGAGATAGACATGAAAAATGATAAAAATTAATTTCTCATGTACTTGTTCGAATGAAGGTACATCTCGCTCGAACGAAGTACCCTTTCTCATTCGAACATACATCAAATGACTAATCTAATGACATTCTGGAGCCTGCCAAAAGTTGTGAAAATCAATCCCATTCAAATGAAGTTCAAATCTATTCAAATGTTGTATAATATCTCATTCGAATGACATCCTATGTCATTCTAACGACTTTGCAAAATTTAAAAAATATTTTTGCAAAATATATTAAGTTTTCGAACTCTTTTAAAATACCCCTGAATGACAATATTACATAAAAACTACCGTATATACCTTCTCCAATAAACGTAGATACAACCGATCTTATAATGTTTCATTTGGTCACCAACTTCTCTTCGCTTGAAGTCTTGAGAGTGTAGATGAACGTGAAAAGGGGTGTAACGGGATAAGCCAAACATAAATATATGATGAGAAATTATAATTCTTTCTCTTACAAATCTTCTCCTTTCGTTATTCTGGTACCAAACAAAAACTGAAAATAAATAACCCTAAGACAAGTTCAAATAATGCTATCCTAAGGCGAAAAAGAGGAAAACAAACTTGTGACTTTGTCTTCAACTGAAAATCTTCATCGTGTAGTCCATGAAATCATCAAGGCAGAAAAGATAAGTTCTCCCCATTTTCATCTGTAATTAACAAATGGTCAAAAACTAATCCTCAGATGTTAGCATCGGGAGAATCCAAATATGAAACATCATAACAAGGAATAAAATTGAAGCATATGCGATGTAACTTCAATGAAGGAACAAATTATTTTTAAAAAAGTTTGAATTTTATTTAAGGATATGAACATACATATAAGTAGAATTAAAAGTGGTCACACCATAAAGTAGCATGAAAATATCCGAATCATGGAAGTGGAATTAAATTGTATGATCTTAATTCACGAGAAATTTATCATAGGCATACGTAACAAGGTGCACGAAGGCAAAGATATATCCCTAAATAAAGAACTCAATTCAACCTTTGGTGTAAAAACGTTGAACAAAGTGAAATTGACTGAAGTTATGCAAAACGTCAGAAATTTTAATGCTTCCCAAATCAATAATGCCAAACTATCTAATATTTTTAGAGGAATTTTATTGTGCAAACCTATTGATCTTCAACTTATAGAACTTTCAAAATTTCACGTTTTAAGCATAAACGCTCAAAATTTTAAATGTAATCATATAGGTCATGTGAATCAAGCATCAATGAAATAAAAACAATTAGCCATGACACTTTTGTTTGTATGTACCGAAATCATCTTTTAGGCACTTGCCAATGGTGGCCTCTTAAATAAAGAAGACTTCTTATTTCGTGGCTGTAGGAGGGTAGTGATACTGGGGTAATTGAATATATTGAAATGGTAAAGAGTGACCCATACCTATGGAAATATCTTCAAGATAATACTGCTTCATAAGTTAATGACATGGACAAAACAAAACCTTCCTTAAAAATAATGGGATTCTAGTTACAAGAATAAGAAACTAACAACTAAATACAACTTTTCGATAATATGCAAATAAATGAATACTCTTGAGAGCAGTGAATCTTTGAGAGTTGAGAGGTAAGAACCTCAGTATCTAGGAGATAGACTATAGAGAATATATGTGTGTATTTGGGGAGCATAACAGTATTTGTTATGTTCTCGGTGAAATTTGCGCACCTACTGATCTATTTATAGTAAAACTTTAGAGGTGATATGGAATGTTCATGCAAAAGGAATATTCATGAGAATGTTTTATCCTTATATTTATTTGTTAATGTTTATCCACAATGTGTCCTTTGTTGTGACACCTGGTGGGTATTGGACAAAAAAGTGATCTTGTCAGCCACGCATAAACAAGGTGCTATTTTATGTGTTTATTGTAAATTACTTGTTGAGTAAGTTTGAAAACTTCTGAGGGACCATGAGGGTCACTCGCCACTTATAATGTTAAAATGACTTGCGAGCAGGCAAGTGGCAGCTTATGATTTTTTAACTTAAAAATGTGTGTAGTGTAAGTGAACGCGACTGACCTCTTTGTTCCCTCCCCTTAATAATATATATTTCCCAAGATATTGATTTGGTTGACCTTTAGCTCTCTCAATAATACTTACCTCCCAGTATCCAAACCAAAACTCCCAAGGGTCCCACCTAGACATATACTTGATCCCTACTTAGTCGGTTAAGGCTTCTTACTAAGAAAACCTATTAAAGACAATAAAACTAAGTGTTAGTGATAAACGTGATCATCCTCTTATTTCTATCCCATTTGAGTGAATACTTATGAATAACTTCCTTAGGCAGCCAATTAACTTCTCATGTTCTTACTCCCATTTGATAGATTTAGGACTTGAGGTTGCTCGTACATCCACCTTGCCAGCATTTCTCGCATAACTTATAGTATAATTATGGGCTTCTACTCCACCGATTCTCCTTTTGAGGAGATAAATTTATTTAACTTGTGGCCAAGGGTTTACTCGTACAACCACCTTTTTTCGACATTACTCATAGAAATCTTTATAATCTGAGGGTTCTTGTGTACTTGATCCTCTTTGAGGGACTTTTTCCTTAGGATTTCTAGAAAAGCCTCTTTATTTCTCACATATTAATATGGTGACTTGGGGTTTCTCATGCAACCCCTTCTTGGTCACTGCTAGTATGAGTAATTAGTGATTGTAATTTCTCGTCCCATATTCTTTATTGTTCACTGCTCGTATTCAATGGATACTTACAATTTCTCACCTAATAATGTTTGTTGGTTAATTCTCATGTAACTTACTATGGGAATTGGACTTTCTCGTCCAACATTATTTTTTGATAATCTATCACCTAATCCTTTAGTGGCTATGGGGTTGTCATGCACATTTTTATGTTGGTTTTCTTAGGGGTTGCTCATGAAACCTTTATACTTCTCCATTATTGCTTGAATAGTTTTTGGTAATTGATGGGATGCTCGCTAGCACCTATACGCCCCATGGATTGGAGAATTTCTTGTACAACCTCCCTATCACTTTATCATTGCTCACTTCACCTTTAGGTAATTGAGGGGCTTCTTATGTACCCCTTTAAATAATCCCCTTGTTTAGAAGTCTCTTATTTTGTGAGAGAGTTGTGTACACACAATCTGATTAATATGGATATTTGCCTATTTTTTACGTTTGTTGAGTATAACAACCTCAACATTGTTGCCCTTTCAATTTTATGTTTTTAGGTTTACATATGCTCCATATGTTTCTTAGGGTAAAACTCAACTTGTACTTTGTTGTTTAGGATAAAAATATGTTGAGTTCGAGTACTCCTACTCATATGGAGCCTCGAACACAAACTTGTCATACCTCTTTGTTTATTTTCTTATATATTGCAAATATTTTCTCGGATTGTCAACCAGTTAATTTTTTTAGGTGAGCACCATGAGCGCTCATATACATGTACCTCTTTATATACTTTTATTCATACTTGACACTTTCTCGTCTGCACAACCTATTTCTTTGTTTTCAAGGTAATACTATAGGCGCTCCTATGCCCTCGGAGCCTTAGGTACTTAACTATCATGCCTTTTATATTCTTTTATTTATACTTGGCACTTGCTCGTCTACACAAAATGTTTCTTTATTTTAAGGTTAATACTATTAGAGCTCCTATTCCGTTGAAGCCTCAAGTACTAAACTACCATACCTTTTATATTCTTTTATTTATACCTCGCACTTTCTCATTCGTACAACATGTTTCTTTATTTTCAGGTTAATAGTATGAGAGCTCACATAACCTTGGAACCTTAGGTATTAAAGCGTCGTACCTTTTATATTCTTTTATTTATACTTGGCACTTCCTTTACTTTATAATGTATCTCTGTTTTCAAGATAATATTAAGACTCCTCCGGTTCCCTTGGAGTCCTAGGTATTAAACCTCTTACCTTTTTATATACTTTTATTTATACTCGACACTTGCTCGTCTACGTAACCTATTCCTTAATTTACAGGTCAATATTATGAGCGCTTTGGTGCTTTTGTAGTCTTAATTACTAAATGGTCATACATTTGCAAATACCTTTTATTTTCCCATGCCTATTGTCTTCTTTTATTAGGTGGAGAAATACTAACAAGTAAAAATGCATTTAAAGGCACCAGGACCTATATAAAATAACTTAACATTGCATAAGCCTTAAACATTTCTAAGAAATAATATTTGATACCTCATTCTTTTTGTTTCTAGATTTTTTCTTTCAATCGGAGTAAGAATGCTCATAAAGCATGTTGGACTCGAGCATACTTCAATAACATCAATTTTATACTTGATTTTTTTTTTATCAAAGCTTCTATTATCTTCTTGCTAGACCTACTTCTCGAATCCAACCATGAGAGAGAATAATGTTTCCATTAAAGCAACGATAATATTTTTCTTCACAACACAACCTTTTTTAAATGCATATTAATAGATTGAGTATCTTCAAACATATAATATGACTAAAAAAAGAATTCTCATGATGTAGTAATAGATAGCTTTCAAAGTCATTTACACTTTAAATAAATGGGCCAAACATGTTCAGGTGAAGTATAAAGAGATTTTCTTTTTGTTCTCATAATGAGTTGCTCTTATTAAAAATTTATACCATTAATGAAATGTGAAATTAATAATATGAACGATTCAGAGTAAACAAATTAGAGGAGCTTAAGGTTATCGTTAGACCTACCTGGGTATTCCAAAAAGAAACTTTGTTAAGACACACAGACATACGACTTATAATTTTGAGCAACCCAATTTTGCGAACTTAAAAACACAAACACGTGGGTTTCATACTCAAGCAAACCCATTCTTATGTTTAGGGTACTTTCTTATTAAAAGATAATCATGTTCTTTGAGGAACTTTATACTGAGATTATACGGAGTATATATTGGGACATATATTAATTTATAACCATTTTTGAAGAAAATAAAATAATGGTGGCCATAATTTAATTACATCAAATATACAACTTTGAAAATACCCAAAAATTATTTATTCTACCGTTACTATTAAGAAAGTAATTTGTACTTCATGTCAAATCATCTCTTTTTACTAGCAATATGCCTTATCTTGAAATAAAAATGTTTTCGCGAATGTATGCATACATGTACATATGCTAACAATGTATTACACTATGTTACTAAAAGTGTGTGAATTTGAGCAAATCAATTTATCTCGAGGGTTACTCATGTAAGAATTGTTTTTCTTATTTTCGAGGAACCATTTTAAAGCATTAGACATTCTAACTTATATGGAATAGTAAATAAGTTTGTCATGAACATTATAATGCCCTACAATTCTCAAGAATAAAAATCATTTTATTTTAAATGAGGAATACCCTAAATTTGACTTGTATTACTATTTAATGTGATAGACTTTTTAACTTTCGAGAGAGGTTTACTGCTCGAATGCATATGAAAGAGGGTTCGGACTCGACTAAATAAATAGATGAGGAAATCACTTACCCTGCATTATTTATCCACACGCATGGTTAAGAAATACATGCCCTGAATTTTCTTTCTGTCAACGACTTTAAGAAAAACTAGGTTTGTATTTATAACCCAACTAATCATTGTTTCTTGTTATTTCCTTAACTCAAGTCCCTCTCACACGTTCCTTTTAAACCCATATTGATTCTTTCCTCGTCTACTGGTACCATCTTATTTCCTGATATCAAGAGAGGAAATTGTAGCATAATATCAATTTGATTAACTAAACAAAGTATGACCCCTATTATTATGGCTATAAATCACTAAACTAGGTGTTATAATTAATGACAAGATGAACACACAATATATATAGAAGACACTTTGATTAAACTCACAAAAGCACTCGTGTATAACTAAGTTAATAATAAATGAGCCTCTAAGATAACTCATCCAGAGGGAGAGAAAAGCAAGCACTCTGGATACACCCCAATAGGAAGCTCAAACACCAAGGTTTTCAAAGTAACAACACTAAATGTTCAAGGTATCTAATTAAAGGTTGGTAATAACTATTAATGGTGGGTGAATAAATTCTCTAGTTTTGCAATAACTCTGGCTCTCATGAATATATCCCTTTCTTTCTCTAGAATAACTCTCCTCTAAAGGAAGTGGTTGAGTTGTCTATGTTGATGTAAAAAATTAGATCACTCTAATTATTCAATCACAGATAAATAAATGAGACAATGAATTTTTAAAGTGGTTCAGCCTTATAAGAATAGCGTACGTCCACTGTTATGTTATTGCTGTTTGTATGGAAATTCTCGATTACAAGTTATCTCAAGAAATTTCGGTCCGAGGGTCCTTCTACAATGAGGATTGTACAATGTATTTATAGCCCTGAGGCTGTAATGTGAAAGGGTAATACATTAAATGGGATACATGTGAAAGGGCAATACATTTAATGCCCCTTAAGCGAGTGCGTCTGAATGATAAGGATTTAATGAATCAGTTGAACTGTTGGCTATCCCGCTATAAATGTTTTGTTCGAGGTGCAGCTTGGACCACCTGAGTTTCTCGGACCGCTTAAGCTTCTTGGTACTTAAGAGTTCCTCGGTGAGGTCTTGTTCTTCGGAGCGTATGAGTTCCTCAGGGAAGCAGTGTTCCTCGAGGAAATAGTCTTCCTCTTTATTATCTTATTCCTCAGAGTGTGTGAGTTCCTCGGAAGTGTTTGTTGTTGCCATGTAGATTGCCACGTGTCTTCATTCAATTGGGCCATGTTAGCAGACTAAATTTGGTATCAACAGAAGCCCCCAATGTTTCATAGTTCGAATTTTGAGGAGTAGGGGACATTCTTTCTCGGAATATGGTAGCCTTAAATGGTCTTCCTGATTTTTAGGAGTGTTTCCTTCGTATTTATTTCTCCTTCCAAATTCGTAGAATCATGTTTTTTTAAACTTTCTGCTCTCTTCGATTCCCACGCCACTTTTCGTCTTTTTTGTCGCTGTTGCTCGCTTTGATTCCCGCACCCCTTTTCATCTTTTTAGCCGCCGGTAACGTAATCATACTTTTTTGTAATCATTACTTCACCATTTCCCAAGGCAAGGTATTTAAACTTCACAGACACTCCCATCATCCTCTACCTTTTCAAATTTTTATCTTCGAGTTTTTCGTCGTCTCTTTCTCTCATGTGTATTCATCTCTTCCATAGTCCGTTGTCATCAGATCCACTCTTTTCTGTAAGATCTTCTTCCTTCTTCTTCATTTAATTTATTCACCATGGTTTACCCTGTTGAATCTCTTGATAAATTTCGCTCTGATTTTTCCATTCCCTCCTAGGTTATTTTGGAAGAGCTTTCTGAGCCTTCTGATTATTGTCATTTAGCTGAGGGACATTGGTTCCCCAGCCTCTTTATTGCTGAGTGTGGATTTTCTTTTCCACTAAATCCCTTGTGTCTGGAATTCTGTCATTACATTGATGTTGTTCCTGCAAGAATAGCCCCCAACACATGGAGAATAGTTAATGGGGTGCATAGATTAAATCAGATCCATGGAACTCGCATAGGAATTCCTAAGATTATGTTTTGTTATAGATGGGCAGTTAATGATAATATTTTTTATTTAAAAACTAGAATTTTGAATAAAGCCTTAGTAGTCAATCTCCCTGATGCCAATAGGGATTATTTTGAACACGGGGCTGTCATAAAAAATTGGCAACACCCTCCATTAATTGGAGATGAGGTTTACCAGGGTCCCAGATGCCCTCCTTATGGAAATGGGATAGGTTATTTTTATTTCATTTTACTTATTTTAAGATCATGCTTCTTTTGTGTTTGATAAAATGCGCCACTGATATTTCAATATTTATTTATTTGCAGTTGATAACAAAAGAAAGTGTCCAAAGGAAGAAGATGTTAATATAAGACATCTGAAACTTATTTGGAGTCTGCATCAGAGTGTTTCCGACGAGCACATTAGATCAGCCTCTTATCTGCTGCAATACAAGAGCTACACCACTTCTTTCACTGCTCGTCCAGTGATAAGTGAATCAGAGACAGTACCGGCTTCCACCAGTTCCTCGCCTGAATCTCACATACCTTTAAGCGAAAGGATGAAGAGAAGAAGACCTCCCACTTTGTTCGAGAAACCTGCCTCTGGTTCTGGAGAGGTAAAAAGAAATAAAGTTGATGTTCCAGGGGAGGGGACAAAGAAGAATGATGTACCTTCTTCGGTCGCTGTCGTGAAGGTTGTAGAGAAGCCCGCAGTGACTCTGAGCAGGTCTGCTGCTCCTAGAGAGGTGGTTGTAATATCACCGACCAAGGGTTCTTCCTTGGTTAAATCTGTCCCTGTTCTCACGAGAAGGCTGAAGAAGAGCTCCTCGGTCAATTTCGCTGACACCATCACTCAGCCCATAACTATTGGGATATGGGTTCCCACTTTTGTTCCTCCGAGCTCTGCCATGAGCTCGGTAAAGTCCTGGATCATTCCCGAGGTCTAAGGTACTGAAGAAAACCTTACTCAAGACATGGTCACCTCATTGGCCGCTCGTCACCTTGCTTCTGTAAGTCTTCTTACTTTGAACTTTTCATATTTCCTTTGTTATTTCTGTTTCTGACTTGCTTTCTTTTTACTTTCACAGTTGATGAGCTGCTTTAATATAATCCTGAAGAAGGATGAAGAAATTAAAGCTTCATGCTCCTCTTCCAGTGTGGAAGGAGCTCTGGCAGAAGCCATCAAGTCTTTGGACGATTCTCGCCAGACATATGCTACTGATAAGGCTGTCTGGGAGAAAAAGCTTGCCTCCACCGAGCAAGAGAGAGCTCGAGCTGTTAATGCCTCCAAGGAGTTGGAGAAGAGAATAAATGCCCTGCAGAAGGCAAATAAGGAGCTCGAAGAGAAGCTCAAAACTGCTGGGGAGCTTGAAGATAAGCTCAAGGCTGCTGAGGAGGAGCTGGCTCAACTTAGGGAAGTAGGTCGACAGAAGGAGGAGATCGAAAACAAATTGAAAGCTGTTGATAACCTGCTGTCCGAGAAGCTCTCCTCGGATAAATTTGAAGAGGAAGATGGCTGTGAAGAAGTCCTTCAGCGCTGGCTGGGACAAGGGGTGGAATAAGGGGTTGGATGCTATGGTGTCGCAAGTGGACTATAGCAGTCTCAAGTACTTCAGGGATGGATGGGTTGCTGCTCTTCAGGAGATGAAGGTGATGAATCTTCTGAGATTTTCCAGCAACACATTCCTGGTCTCCCTCCAACCCTAGAAGATCTTAAAGAGGATGAAGCTGCCTCAGAAGAGTCTTCTATGGTGATGGGAGATCATCCCCCAGCCATTCAGCCTGCTGCCGAGAAACTTCAGCAGATTGTTACTTCCTCTGAAAAACTGCCAGTGCTCCCCGAGCAACTATCCATTCCCTCCGAGCAACCTACTTCCTCATCCCAGCCTCCTGAGAAGGTTTTAGGAGACAAGGAAAAGGTGTAGAGTTGTTCGAGTTTATCTTTACATTTTTCTTTTATCAATTGTAACCCAGCATATGTAACTCTGAACTTTATGATCTAATAAAACTTGGACTTTTTTGCATACTGTCGTCTATCTTCATACTTTGTCTTGATTCTTATTGATTACTGCTTTTTCTTTTTCTATTAGTTTCTGGCCATGATGGAGTTGTTATCTGCCCATGATACAAAGCTCCTGCGACAATGTAATGAATACTTTAAAGCTGGTCACACAGACCTGAGTGCAACACAAGTTGTAGACATCCTCGGCCAAGATGCTTCAGAACAGGCAGTGGACGCATATCAATATCTGAAGTGTCTTCTTGATCGAGCGATGGCCAATAATGTGGCTTATTATGATATGATCAAGGATCTCCAAGGCACCCTCGAAGAACTTCAGCTTCAATACAAAGAATCCACTACCCTGTTGCATGAGGGGTACGAGAAGAAGTACAAGATGATCATTGCCGATAAGGGCTACGAGAAGATTTTTGCTGGGTACGATGTGAGGGAGAGAACCCTGAAAGGTGAGGTCGAGGAATGCAGACAGATTACCGAGTTGCTAGAGAAAGAGAACAACAACTTGCAGAAAGAGCTATCACAGTTGAAGTCTACAGCCTCTTCTTCAAAACCCTTAATCCCAGTGACCGATGAGGGATTCATTCCTGGAAGTTGAGAACGCCAACTTGAAGGACGAGTTGGAAACTTTGAAGAGGTCTGGACCTTCCACATCTTCTCGAGGACGAGGAAGATCACCTTGGGGACGAGCTAGAGCAGCTTGGATTCCTATCGAGGAATAGAGGACTCAGTCTGCCCTAGAGAACCAAGCCTTCCAGTTAATGGCGAAGAACTAGGCGTTCGCTGAAATGTCAAAGAAGATCAGAGACTTGGAAGAGCAACTCTCTGAGCAGAAATCTACCTTGGAGAACAAAGAGATCTTCGTGAAAAATATCCACGAGCATCTGGACAGATTAACATATCAGTTCCACAAACAACCCAGGGAGTTCTGGATGGCTGGATACAACGAAGCTCTCTTTCTCTTGAACGATCATATCTAGAATGCCAATAATAAGGGCTACAAGCAAGGCTGGTTGAATGCCTTAGGCGTGCTGCAGCTCGAACAGGGTCATTATCTGTGGGACTACCATGATCCCGAGCTTCTCGACTTACTTGTGCCACCATTCAAACTGGATATGAGTTAGATCCCTGCTCGGGCCATTCCTCGGAGCTTGATTTCTAAGTATCTCAGTGACTACAATCTTCATTCAATTGTTGAAGTATCTCATCCCGAGCATCTTCTAGATCGACCATCCGTGATGAATGTCAGGATGTTAAAGGATCTCAACTTCATAAATTCTCCTCTGGCTTTAAATGATCCGCCTGCTGGCGAGGAACTTGTGTCAAAAGTAGAGGGGAAAAAACCAGTAGAATAGGAATTTTGATGTAATTGTTAGTATACATATCAATGTAACTTTAATTTTATTATCAATGTAATTTATTTTGAATTCAATGAAAGACTTTCATTTTTATCCGCTATTGTCTTATAACACTTTATATTTGTGCATGCATATCTGATAAAAAGATAACAATATTGTGTAGTTTGAACTTGTGATAGTCATTTGGCAAAAACAACATTTTGTTTCTCGACCAACATAGTAATAAAGTAATAAGTATAAAAATGTTCAAAATGTTTCCAACCAACCAAGGTTGTTAAATTCTTCATGTCGGCCAACTACAGTTAGTGGGTTTTTATCCCCGACCAGCTATAGTTAGTCTTTTTGAAATAATTTTACCCATAAAATGTTTCCGACCAACCAAGGTCGGTAAATTTTCCTTGTCTACCAACTACAGTTGGTGGGTTTTTATCCCCAACCAGCCATAGTTAGTAGACTTTGGCATTTTCTGGAATAATTTTACCTCCCGACCAACATAAGTTGGCATTTTCGAGAACATATGTACTTCCTAACCAACATAAGTTGGCATTTTTACGAATATTTTGTTTCCTAGCGAAACAGAAACAGGTTGGCATTTTTAGGAATATTTTGTTTCCTAGCCAAACAGTTTGGCATTTTTAGGAATATTTTGTTTCCTAGCCAAACAGGTTGGCATTTTTAGAAATATTTTGTTTCATAACCAACCGAGGTTGGAATTTTTAGGAATATTTTGTTTCCTAACCAACCGAGGTTGGCCTTTTTAGGAATATTTTGTTTCCTAACCAACCGAGGTTGGCATTTTTAGGAATATTTTTGCTCAGTAGTCTGAGCTGTGCCGAGTAGTGTGTAGCACTTCTATTCCCCGAAAAATTCTCAATAAAAGGAAAAACTTTGGCAGAACATCTTCATTTTATTCATATTGCTGGAACTGCATTACATGGGAATATACATCACTGATAATACTTGCGCAGGTGCTCTGCGTTCCATGCATTCTTAAACTCCTCCCCCTTTAGAGTTGCTATTCGGTAAGTTCCTGGTCGAACAACTTCTGTAACTCGGTATGGTCCATGCCAATTTTCCTCCAGTTTATTGTGCTTTTGAATTACTTTCTTCAGCATGTAGTCTCCTTCTTTCAGGTCGCATTTCTTCACCCACTTGTTGTAAAACAAAGTTGTTCGCTGCTGGTATGCAGCATTTCTGATGGCTGCTTCTTCTCTAACTTCCTCGAGCATGTCTAAATCCAGTCTTCTCATTAAGTCGCTGACAGGGGAATTAAAATTCAGTACCCTGTGTGTTGGGAGGCCCAACTCGGCAGGTATAACAGCTTCACTTCCAAACGCCAGCATATATGGTGATTCTCCTGTTGCTACTCGGGGAGTAGTTCGGTAAGCCCAAAGTAATGATTGTAGCTCGTTGATCCAGTTTTCTTTCTCATCATCCAGTCTTTTCTTCAAACCATTCAGCAGCGTTCTGTTTGTTACTTCAGTTTGTCCATTTCTTTGAGGATGGCCTGGTGCTGAGTGGACCTTCAAAATGTTTGACTGATGGCAATAGGCAGTGAACTCCTCTTTATCAAATTGTGTTCCATGGTCAGTGATGAAAGCATGAGGAAGACCATATCGACAAATGATGCTCTTCCAAACAAATTGGTACACCTTCTCATACGTCATATCAATAAGTGGCTCAGCTTCTACCCACTTAGTAAAATAATCCACTACGATGACGAGGTATTTGAACCTTCCTCGGGTCATTGGCAGTGGCCCAACCAAATCAATTCCCCATAAGGCAAATGGCCAATGAGAAGTTACGGGTGTCAATAATGCTTGTGGAGTTCTTGGATGGAGGAAAAGCGCTGGCACTTGTGACATTTCTTGACATAGGCTATACAATCATCCCTCATCATCGGCCAGTAGTATCCCTGCATCATCACCCTTTGTAAAAGCATCCGACCTGCTACATGTGCTCCATAGGACCCTTCATGGATCTCTTCAATCAATTCGTTCACCTCAGAGGGATGTACACATCTCTGTAAACCTTCCATAATTCCTCATCTATATAAAACACCATTAGTTAATACATACCGAGCAGCTTTAAACTTCAATTTCTTGGCTGCGAGCTTATCAATTGGTAATTCTCCCTCTTCAATATATGCCCTGATGGGATCCATCCAAGATGGTCCTAAATCAAGGGTAATAAAGTTCATCGTCAGATCTTCATCTATACTCCGACCAGATAGCACTTCAATTGGGATTGCTCGTCGTAGCTCGGTGCAAGTAGCTGATGCTAGTCGAGCTAGGGCGTCTTCTCTCGCATTCTCCATTCTTGGAATTCTGACCAGCTGAATAGCGGTAAATTCTGACACCAGCTCCTTTGCCTTAGCATGATATCTGATCATTAATTCTCCTCTAACTGCATATACTCCCAACATTTGATTTACGATCAATTGAGAATCACTGAAGACAGTAATCTTCTGCGCCTTCATAATTTTTTCCAAACTAAGTCTTGCAATAATGGCCTCATACTCAGCCTCATTGTTGGAAGCTTTGAATTGGAAACGCAGAGCATTTTCCATGTCGACCTCATCCGGAGTGCTCAAAACTATCCCCGTGCCACATCCTGTAGTGCAAGATGAGACATCTACATATAGCCTCCATATAGGTAACTCGTCTTCAAATTTCTGATCAGTTAGAGTTCCTCAGTGAAATATTTATTGCTTCCTTTCATCATCCCCGGATATTTCTCGCTCTTCGTCGATCATTTTTTCTTGCCCTTTTACCAACCGGAGTTGGTCTGAGCTCGAATTTAATGATCCTGTAACATCCACTTGCCCTTTTACCAACCGGAGTTGGTCTGAGCTAGTGTTTGTTGATCCTGTAACATCCACAGGTTGATCAACGAATGACTTTTGCTCCTCGGGGGTATCAGGATAAGTGAACTCTGCTATAAAATCTACAACATCCTGCCCTTTTAGCGATGATTTGGGTTCATAGATTATATCGTATTCACCGAATTCTATTGCCCAGTACATCAATCTCCCTGATTTTTCTGTCTTATGAAGGGCTTGCCTCAATGGCATATCGGTATATACTACTATGGTATGAGCTTGGAAGTATGGACTCATTATCCTACTCGCCTCAATCAGTGCCAGTGCTAATTTTTCCAGCCTTGGATATCTGATTTCTGCTCCTCGGAAGGCCTTACTTGTGTAGTAAGTTAGTTTTTGCACTCCGTTCTCCACTCTGATCAACGCCGAGCTAACTGCATTCTCCAATACTGCTAGGTACAAGTACAATTTTTCTCCCATCATTGGCCTGGACAATAGTGGAGGTGCTCCCAAGTATTTTTTCAACTCTTGAAAAGCCTTCTCGCATTCATCATTCCACTCAAAAGTCTTTCTGAGTGTCTTGAAGAATGGGAGACATCTATCAGTTGCTCGTGACACAAATCTGTTGAGTGCTGCTACTCGTCTTGTGAGACTCTGTACTTCCTTCTTCGTCGTTGGAGATCGCAGCCCTAATAGAGCTTTGATCTTTTCAGGATTTGCCTCAATGCCTCGCTGATTGACAATGTATCCGAGAAACATGCCTTCTCGTACTCCAAATATGTACTTCGTCGGGTTCAGCTTCATTTGATATTTATCCAGTTGGTCAAAAGTTTGACTCAAGTCAACTAGATGATCGGCAGCTTTCTTGCTTTTCGTCAGCATATCGTCAACATAGACTTCCATATTGCAACTGATTTGTTCAGCAAAGACTTTGTTCATCAGCCGCTGATATGTCGCACCTGCATTTTTCAAACCAAAAGGCATAACATTATAACAATAAGTTCCCCGAGGGGTAATGAAAGAAGTACTCTCCCTGTCTTCAGGTTTCATTTTGATCTGATTGTAGCCAGAATAGGCATCCATGAAGCTCATCAACTCGTGTCCTGAGGTAGCATCCACCAGTTTATCAATTCGGGGCAGTGAAAAGTGATCCTTTGGGCATGCTTTGTTGAGGTCGGTGAAGTCTACACACATCCTCCACTTGTTGTTTTTCTTCTTTACCATCACCACATTGGCTAACCAGTCTGGATATTTAACATCTTCAATGAAACAAGCCTTCTGGAGCTTCTCGACTTCCTCCTATATAGCTTGATTCTTCTCGAGACTAAATACTCTTCTTCTCTGCTTCACAAGCTTGATCTCCTTATTCACATTGGGTTCGTGACATAAGAAGTTTGGGTCTATCCCAGGCATAGCTTTATGACTCCATGCAAAAGTTTGTTTTTTGCTTCTAAGGAAAGTTATCAATTCCTATTTTAATGAGGCTTCTAACGACGAACCTACTTGAGTAGTTCACTCAGGGTGTTCGTCGTCTAGAATGATGTTTTCAGTAGCTTCCACCACTTGACCCTTCACGAGTTGAGACTCGTCTCGAGGATCCAATGTTTCAATCTCTGCACCTTCATCGACTTGATAGGTGGTAGTATTTTTTTTTATTCCTCCAATTCTTCTTTCTCGACGGATGAATAATAGCATTCCGGAGCTACTTTCTGATCACCTTTTATAACTCCTACTCCAAAGTTTATTGGAAATTTTAGGCACTGATGCACTGTAGATGGTACAACCTCGAACTTCTTCAATCCTACTCTTCCCATGATGATATTGTACGATGATTGGACATTCTTATCCATCACGAAGAAACGTATTCTTTCTTTCCGACAATCAGGCCACGTACTAATGAATATATCTAACTTGATCGTCCCAAGTGGAAATACTTTCTCGCCAGCAAAACCGATGAGGGGTCTGTGGTAAGGCTCCAATTGAGATAGCTTTAGATTTAAACTATCGAAGCATGAGTAGAACTTGATGTCTTCCGAGCTACCATTGTCGACCAGTACTCTTGAAATCATAACCTCCTTCATCCTCATTTTGATCACCAGTGGATCATCGTGAGGATATAGAACACCTGTGAGGTCATTTTTTGAGAACCCAATGACTAACTTCTCTTTGTTCACCTTTCTCGGGCGATCCTCCACAGCTAGATTTATTCGCTAAATGTACGAGCAAGCTTGAGCCTCATCGAGTTAAGCTTTTCTCTCTACAGTAAGGTATTCTCCTCCTACATCTCCACATGTTATAACATTACAGTCAAATGACCCAAAGCGTATTGAAAATACCTCTCGTTCTTGCTGCCTTGGTCTCTTGGGAAGATCGAGGTCATATTCTGGATCAACTTCATAGTTTCTTTTCTTGTTCTCCTCTACTCGATGAGGAGATCTAGACCTCTCTCTTGCTCGGTCGTTGTTTCTTCTTTCGTTTCCACGATCAGCATACTTTGATAGCTTTCTTCGTCGGATGAGTGTTTCGATCTCATTCTGAAGAGCTATGCAATTTTTGGTCATATGGCCATGATCTTTGTGAAACTCGCAATATTTTTCCCTATTCCTCGTGTCTGGGTCTGCCTTCATTTTCTTTGGCCAGTTTAACTCCTCGCTGTTCTTAATTTCTACCAGACGTGGTTGATATCTACCTTCAAAGGAGTGTAATTATCAAATTTCTTCAATACCTCCCATGACGACCTATTTTCGGATTGTTTGTCACCACCATTGTTCTTATGTTCTTTCTTCTTGGTTTGGTCGACTTCCACCTTGGTTTCTTTATCCATATTCTTCTTCGCAGCCATAGCCTCCTCGGCATTCATGATTTTGGCCGCTTTTTCCATCAATTGTGACATAGTTGTGGGTGGATCTTTGGCGAAAGTGTAATACAACTTGTTAGTCAACAACCCACTCATCAAGGCAGTGATCGCTGTCTTTTCCTCATAATCAATGACTTCAAGTTTCTCGTTATTAAAACGAGTTATATAATCTCTGGTACTTTCACCAGCTTTTTGTTTAACACTTAACAGACGTGCTACTCGTTTAACTGGCTTTGCCCCAAAGCAGAAATTTCCAATGAATAACTCGTCCAGTTGAAAGAAAGTTAAGATCTTACCCCGAAGAATATTATTATACCATATTTGAGCATATCCGGTAAGAGTTCTCGAGAATTCCCTGCATCTCATCTCGTCTAGGACATCATAAATGTCGTCAATAGCTTGATATTGTTCTATATGAAGAACAGGGTCAGTCTTTCCATCATATTTGGGGGTCACAACAGGTGCTTTGAACTTTGATGGTGTTGGAAAATCTACAATGGCCTGGACAAAAGGTGTTCCTCGAACAAAGGTTCGTTGTAGAGGGTTCTTGGTTTTAACCATTTCCCCTAATCTATCCTCCAGCCTTTGAATAGAGCCTTTCCATGCATCATTTCCCTCTTCGGGCCTATTGGTTCGAGCAGCTGATGGCGTTGAAGTGGCTTCCTGGGATCTATCCTAACGAGCAGCTGGTCGCGACTGGGCAGATCCTTCCCTTAAGGTTGTTGATCATCAAAATCTCCTCGACACTGCATTAAGAGGACTTTTGTTCCCCCTAGGGCCTAGTCGGTCGAAAGGAGAAACCCTACTTAATTTTTCCAATGCGCTGGTCCTTTCTGGGGAGAGAGTGACACGTTGTTCAGTATCTGTGGCTCTCACTGACGCAGTTCGCCCAGGTTGATAAGAGAAATCATCAGATTCCTCATTGGTACGCCTAGTACGTGAGGATGGTGCACGTGTGTTTCTTTGAATACTTCGTGGTCCTGAATGGGCTGATGCACCGCCATGGAGAGTTTGGATGCGTTATTGCATTGTTTCTTGCATGACGGTCTGGCCCTGAGCCAGATTTGTCATTATTCCAGCCAGATCTGGAATATTTGGAGGAGCAGATGGGATTGGAGGGGTTCCAACATTGCGATTGCTGGATTCAGGAATATCAGCCATTTGTGATGGATTGTTTTTGGTGAGAAAACGATATTACCAGTCATTTCCCACAGACGGCGCCAATCTGTTGATGTAAAAAATTAGTTCACTCTAATTATTCAATCATAGATAAATAAATGAGACAAAATTTTTAAAGTGGTTCAGCCTTATAAGAATGGCCTACTTCCACTGTTATGTTATTGCTGTTTGTATGGGAATTCTCGATTACAAGTTATCTCAAGAAATTTCGGTCCCGGGGTCCTTCTACAATGAGGATTGTACAATGTACTTATAGCCCTGAGGCTGTAATGTGAAAGGGTAATGCATTAAATGGGATACATGTGAAAGGGTAATACATTTAATGCCCCTTAAGCGAGTGCGTCTGAATGATAAGGATTTAATGAATCAGTTGAACTATTGGCTATCCCGCTATAAATGTTTTGTTCGAGGTGCAGCTCGTACCACCTAAGTTGCTCTGACCGCTTAAGCTTCTTGGTACTTAAGAGTTCCTCGGTGAGGTCTTGTTCTTCGGAGCGTATGAGTTCCTCAGGGAAGCAGTGTTCCTAGGGGAAATAGTCTTCCTCGTTGTTATCTTATTCCTCGGAGCGTGTGAGTTCCTCGAAAGTGTTTTTTGTTGCCATGTAGATTGCCACGTGTCTTCATTCAATTGGGCCATGTCAGCAGACTAAATTTGGTATCAACAGAAGCCCCCAATGTTTCATAGTTCGAATTTTGAGGAGTAGGGAACATTCTTTCTCAGAATATGGTAGCTTTAAATGGTCTTCCTGATTTTTAGGAGTGTTTCCTTCGTATTTATTTCTCCTTCCAAATTCGTAGAATCATGCTTTTTAAACTTTTCTGCTCGCTTCGATTCCCACGCCACTTTTCGTCTTTTTTGTCGTTGTTGCTCGCTTCGATTCCCGCGCCCCTTTTCATCTTTTTAGCCGCCGGTAATGTAATCATAATTTTTTGTAATCATTACTTCACCATTTCCCAAGGCAAGGTATTTAAACTTCACAGACACTCCCATCGTCCTCTACCTTTTCAAATTTTTATCTTCGAGTTTTCCGTCGTCTCTTTCTCTCATGTGTATTCATCTCTTCCATAGTCCGTTGTCATCAGATCCACTCTTTTCTATAAGATCTTCTTCCTTCTTCTTCATTTCCTTTATTCACCATGGTTTACCCTGTTGAATCTTGATAAATTTCGCTCTTATTTTTCCATTCCCTCCTGGGTTGTTTTGTAAGAGCTTTCTGAGCCTTCTGATTATTTCCATTTAGCTGAGGGACATTGGTTCCCCAGCCTCTTTATTGCTGAGTGTGGATTTTCTTTTCCACCAAATCCCTTGTGTCTGGAATTCTGTCATTACATTGATGTTGTTCCCGCAAGAATAGCCCCCAACACATGGAGAATAGTTAGTGGGGTGCATAGATTAAATCAGATCCATGGAACTCGCATAGGAATTCCTGAGATTATGTTTTGTTATAGATGAGCAGTTAATGATAATATTTTTTATTTAAAAACGAGAATTTTGAACAAAGCCTTAGTTGTCAATCTCCCTGATGCCAATAGGGATTATTTTGAACACGGGGCTGTCATAAAAAATTGGCAACACCCTCCATTAATTGGAGATGAGGTTTACCAAGGTCCCAGATGCCCTCCTTATGGAAATGGGATAGGTTATTTTTATTTCGTTTTACTTATTTTAAGATCATGCTTCTATTGTGTTTGATAAAATGCTCCACTGATATTTCAATGTTTATTTATTTGCAGTTGATAACAAAAGAAAGTGTCCAAAGTAAGCAGATGTTAATATAAGACATCTGAAACTTATCTGGAGTCTGCATCAGAGTGTTGCCGATGAGCACATTAGATCAGCCTCTTATCTGCTGCAATATAAGAGCTACACCACTTCTTTCACTGCTCGTCCAGTGATATGTGAATCAGAGCCAGTACCGGCTTCCACCAGTTCCTCGCCTGAATCTCACATACCATTAAGCGAAAGGATGAAAAGAAGAAGACCTCCCACTTTGTTCGAGAAACCTGCCTCTGGTTTTGGAGAGGTAAAAAGAAATAAAGTTGATGTTCCAGGGGAGTGGACAAAGAAGAATGATGTGCCTTCCTCGGCCGCTGTCGTGAAGGTTGTAGAGAAGCCCGTAGTGTCTCCGAGCAGGTCTGCTACTCCTGGAGAGGTGATTGTAATATCACCGACCAAGGTTTCTTCCTTGGTTGAATCTGTTCCTGTTCTCCCGAGGAGGCTGAAGAAGAGCTCCTCGGTCAATTTGGCTGACACCATCACTCAGCCCACAACTGCTGGGACATGGGTTCCCACTTTTATTCCTCTGAGCTCTGCCATGAGCTCGGTAAAGTCCTGGATCATTCCTAAGGTCTAAGGTACTGAAGAAAACCTTAATGGTGACATGGTCACCTCATTGGCCGCTCGTCACCTTGCTTCTGTAAGTCTTCTTACTTTGAACTTTTCATATTTCCTTTGTTATTTCTGTTTCTGACTTGCTTTCTTTTTACTTTCACAGTTGACGAGCTACTTTAATATAATCCTGAAGAAGGATGAAGCAATTAAAGCTTCATGCTCCTCGTCCAGTGTGGAAGGAGCTCTGGCAGAAGCCATCAAGTCTTTGGACGATTCTCGCCAGACATATGCTACTGACAAGGGTGTTTGGGAGAAAAAGCTTGCCTCCACCGAGCAAAAGAAAGCTCGAGCTGTTGATGCCTCCAAGGAGTTGGAGAAGAGAATAAATCCCCTGGAGAAGGCAAATAAGGAGCTCGAAGAGAAGCTCAAAACTGCTGGGGAGCTTGAAGATAAGCTTAAGGCTGCTGAGGAGGAGCTGGTAACTTTATGTCACTTAATACTAAATGCTAGGAGGGGTCATCATGCTGTACTTCATAAATTTTAAAGTCAACATGTATCTTTTGGGTACCAACTGTGTATCAGAGGACTATCACAATAGTTGTTATCCACCAAACTGTCCGATGACCCCAATACTATAGTGATTTACTCAAGTTTGGATTAGACAACGAGAAGGTGGTGTGTGACATTTCTTAAAGTAGATGCAACATTTGCTAAAGGGTTGTTTGGTACTGGGTTCAAAGTGAGATGGAACTCATGGTTACTCTGGATAAGCTCTATCGGGTTATGGGCTCTCAGTGTTTTGCCAAGTCTTTCTAAAATAGTCAAGTCATGCCTAGATATTGCATTTTTTATCAATCCTGGAAACTAGTTCCCTCTCAGCTTCCCATGGTGATGTCATTCGATAAAGAATGGGAGCTCTCCCAAGACCTGTCGGACTTGGTCTTTCACATATACCGTTTGACCTCACTTCTCATAAAACAACTACTACAGCTTAAAAGTAACACCGTGTTACAAAATACAAATTGAACAAACATAACAAAAGAAACAACTAATCCTTCATAAATGGACTCCTTGAGCTTACTCATTGAGCTTCTTCTTTGAGCTTCTTCTATGAGATTCTTTGTTGACCTTTCTCCCTGAGCCTTTTCTTTAATCTTCTTCTCTAAGATTCCTCGTTGAGGTTTCTCTGTTAGGAGGAGAAGCTATTTCTACTCACAAGATGACTTTTAAGCCCCCTCTACATTTTCCCCTTCGTAAGGAGTATTTTCTCAATCCAATGAACCTTCTTTCTTAGAAAATCCATATCCAATATGACTGAGCCCGTTCCGTCACTGTTGAGGTTTATGGTGAGGGAACAGTTTTAACCCAAAATTATCCATTGATGACTTTTTGAATTGACAGAACATGCCCCTACGAATATGAAAAGTGCCAAAATTTTGCTTCATCTAGAAGTGTCTTTCTCTCTCTTTCACATGTGGCATCATTAATGACATGGCAGCATAGCATCAACTTTCTGGTTGTTGTCAAAGTACCACATGGCAACTTAAAATGATTTCATGTAGCATAACAACCCAAACATCCTCATGACTTTACATCTTCCCACGCGTGGGAAAATTCAAATGTCTTTTTTAAAACAAATCGATCGTTCAAATCCCAATATTCCAACACGTAAAACTTTTCTTTCCCTTAAACTTATTTTTCCTTCATCATTTTTTGAAAACTAGAACTAAGTCCTTCTTAGAGATATAAATCCATTTACTCTATTGTTGACACCTTCTCAACTCCAACCTCCATGGTAATTGTAGTATCCTCCACCACCATCGCCATTCTGAGGTTGTTCTCCACCGTCTTTTTACTTCTCCTTATTTTGTATACATGATCAACCTCCTTGAACATTTCAATGGATTATTCCAGTGTTCCAATGGCCCTTGATGCGATTCCCATCCCAGTTTTTAACCAAGACGCCACCGACATGATAATGGAGAGCTAAGAGCAGCTCCGCTATTATCGTCATTCACCCATTTTTGGAAAAGGTGATAACTTTGCAAATGACTGTACGATGTTATCTACCAATGGAAAGTGTGACCCCATATCTATTAGTGATGAAGACAATGAAGAACAAGGTTAGGGTTTTTTGGCCCCTGAGGGGACTCTAAGGTTTCGTTTGGACCGTAAAGACTTTTCATGATCCCAAATTAATTTTGAGGGAACTACAGATTGGCCCACCCATTTTACCCCTTGGTTTAGCTATATCAAATCCACTCATGATTATGTCTTTCTAATATTGGCCTCCATAATGCCTTCTAGTTCGGATACTTCATTCTCTCCAAGCACATCGTTGCTCTTCAAGTCTTGGTATCTCGATGGAACATCACTATGAGTGAGGTGAGTTTACCATTAATTTGGAGGATGTCTGTGAGCTTTTAGGAATTGAGACCATTGGTACCTAGTCTTACTATGATGAGGCCTTAAATCATAATGAGACAGCTACATATTATGACTTGGAATAAATACTGTGGAGCTGCATGGTGAGTTCAAATAAAGCTACCTTCACTCCTTTAATCATTTACTTTGTGCCTGTGGATTCTTCTAAGACTGAATTTTCTTTCAAAGTAGTTTATGTTAAAGACGGGTACATCTCTTAAGTTGCCTCCATACATCCTCCGTGTTCTTTCTCATTTTTTTCTATGTGGGAAACCCAAGGACTAGCCTAGGAAAGACCTTATAAACATTTTTGTGAGATTGGAAAGTAGGTTTAAGCTCCCTTTGGATGCCTTAATATTGACTTCCCTCTACATCTGGCTCAATAGAACCCATCTTAACACGGAGCGTTCTCTTGGCCAATACAATGTGGCAAACTTTTCCAATTCCCTCCGTTTGATATGCTTTATCTACACAAGATTCCCAAAGATAGCCCCATCTGAGGTGTTTCTACTTATTTAGGTAGATCTCAAGTCCCATCTCTGTGAAAACCCGAATATAATTACGATTAATTAATATTAAATCATGCTTAGCTTATGTGATATTATTAGTGTGTTATTAATATATATGATGTTAATTTACTATGTTTAGTCTAATCCTACCTTCAAAAATCATGAAATTTTGTTTTATGTAATGCCACATGTTATATTTTGATTGGACCAAGAGGGGGTGTCCTTATGCCAACTTAAAAACCTTTAATTAAGATCTTCCTTCAGCATATTTCATCCATGGAAGAGTTTAACCTAAGGAAATAGAGTTTTGAAGTTTAGGAAGAAAGTGTGACGAGAAATTGAAGAAAAATTCATAGAAAAATTACGTAAAAGCCCATAAGGTATTTCCATCCATAAATCTTGTTTATTTTTTTGTATTACATATTTAAATGATTGAAATAATCATTTGTTTACTAAAATTCCATGTATTTATATGTACTTATGGATAGATGCAAGTTTAAGTAAACTTGAATGTGTAAACTCTTGAGATTGTTTTGTTTAAGAACCTTGTTTATTCAAACTTCCATATATTTCTCTATACTCACTGGAATTGATTGATTCCAATTGGATATTAACCTGGACTTACATATGTATGACATATCCGAAAGTCATGAGAAAATACCAAGAAATGAGTCCTTGGTGAGTGTTTGAAGTTCGGGTATGAAATCTGCCCTAAGGGTGAAAGTATGCCTACCATGTGTTCGATGTTTTGCTTGACATAGAAAATAAACTCTGAAAATTATGAAATTTTAATATTGTATTGTTCAATATGTTTACTAATGTTGGGTTGAATATCATATAAATTTATGATGTATAAAAATTATGGAAATTCCTGGAAGTTGAATGAACGATAAAAGAGCCTATAGGGCAAATATGCTATGTGATAAAGAAATGAGCATATCTTGCTCTAGGAGACTTAAAATGATGTACCGTCTTTTGTATTGGAATACTAATATGACAAGTATTTAATTTCCAAGAATAAATGAATTTATATTTGGTCTATGATTTGGATATGTTAAATATATTAACATGGATTTGGATGGAACTTCACTTGTGATAAATGATTTGAATGGAATCATGTGATGCTTATGGATTGAATTATGTTTAAATCATTCTTTGGATTATTGATATTCTTATGATGATACTAATATGGTAAGAATGATAGGAAGGGAAGAAGAGTTGATTGAACAAGTACCGGATAAAGGCAAGGGAAAAGCCAGTTAAACTATCAAGGTGAGCGTACTTATGATTTATTTCATATATAAATATGAATATAGCTCTAAGAGCGGATTTGTTTGAATACTTCGGTATTTAGTATTTGTTTGGGTATTAAAATATCCAGGATTTGTTTGGGTCTTATGATCCAGGATTGGTTTGAATACTTCGGTATTCAGGATTTGTTTGGATATTAATATATCCAGGATTTGTTTGGGTCTTATGATCCAGGATTGGAATTGGACAAAGATCCAATGATTTGTTGGAACTAATGTTCTAGGATTTGTTATTGCCAATGGACCGAATTATTTGGATCTTATGATCCAGGATTTGTTATTGCCAATGGGCAGAATTGTTTGGATCTTATGATCCAGGATTTGTTATTGCCAATGGGCAGAATAGTTTGGATCTTATGATCCATGATTTGTTATTGCCAATGGGCAGGATTATTCGAATATTATATCTACATATTCGATATAGAATTATTATTCTATTGCAGGGAAGGAGTACCTCACTAAGCTTAATGCTTACGGTTTGTATTTTAACAATTTCAGGTTCATATGCTGCCGCTAGGATACCATATGACCGGTAGCTTTGAGAGTTGCACCGTTGGAGAGAGCTGGGGTTTAAAAATGGGATTTTATCTTTGTCACACTGAAGATTTTAATATACTCACACATTGTATATATTGATTTAGTATGGATTGGGTTGATCATAGTTAATCACGGTATTGTATGTTCGCTTAATTATGACTCTGATATTAAATTTTATGATATAAGAATAATATTATGTTCATTATGTAGGAAAATATTGATGAATGAATCATATTTCCAATGGGCTCAAGATTATGATCTAATTATTCCAATAACAAATGATTAGTATGGATATTGGGTTTTGGGGTGTGACAATCTCCTTCTTCATTTGTCAAAGAAATAGAGTCACGAGGACATCATGAGTGTCTTTGAATTTTTTCTTCCTTTGTACTGAGGCCCTACTGCGAGGTATATTTTGTCCACACTTGGCCATTTTTCTCCCATAACTTTTGAAGAGTTGAAGTTGTTCTAAGGAGATGATTTCTGCTAACCCTTTATTAGTCGTTATGCTTGTTCTTACTCTTATCTTGTAACCATAGTTTGAATAAATGGGGAACTTCATCTGAAACTTGCAATCATAATATGTGCTCTCATCAGTTTTTCTTATGACCAAGGTCTTCCTGGCCAAGTTTTCCAGAGTTCTAACGAGAAGACATATTTCTTTGAAGGATGCTCTAATTATTCTGTTCCAGCTTCTTTAGCGTTATTCCCTGAACTTAGTGGTAAACTTACCGTTCTAGGTTTCCATAGGCAAGGTAATATTTCTTCTCATTTTTCTATGAAGTTTTGACTCATGTAGCTGGTCAAAATCGAAGAATTCATCCAAAGTCCCCCTTAATACCCCTAATTCTCGAATTCCCACCCATTAAGATTGGTCTCAAGGGAAACTCTTTTATAGGGATTCATTTTCCTTTGATTAGTACTTCGAATGGACCTCTTGTTGTGATGCCTCCTTATGCTCCCCTAAGCGATATTACTAAAAAGGGAAGAAGGCTCCCCCTTCTTGAAAACCTGGCCTTGTTATTTCTGCTGAAGGTGCCCTGAGTGAGGGACCTTCTCAACTAGCTCCCAAGAAATCCAAAACCAGAATAAAATCCAAGTTAAAGTCTAAGTCTACTTATTCTTCCCCTCCTCTAGTTTTTCTCCCTCCTGAAGTAGTTCCTCCTTTTGGAGTGTATTTTTTCAAGAAGTGTCATCTAGAGATTGGATGGGTAATGAGGGAGTTTCAAGTAATTGAAGTAGTTATACCCCCATTGCCTAAAGAATATTTTCCTTGGGTCTCAATGTCTTTAATACCAAAGGGAACTAGTTCTTATATGGGGAGAAAAAGATCTTCTTCTGGCAGTGGTGCCCCTTCACAAAGAAAAAACCATTTGGGCACCAAGTCTACTTATAAGCTTGCCGATAAAGTACATCTTGCTCCAGTTCCTTCTCACCCATGATCATACCCTCTTCCACTTGGCTCCTCTTAACTAATATTTTTTGTGTAAAAGAACAAGCATCCATTGATGAAGGTCCTACAGCTCCCAGGCCTCCTCATTCTCCTTCTGTAAAGGTAGCTGCTTTGTCTTGATGTAACTTTGTCTTTACACTTTGAGTTGAAAAATCCTTGTACTAACACTTTGGTAATTTTTTTGATTTTTTCATTTTAGGAATGTGAGTCAGATGGGTACTATCCTCCCACAAGTCTTATTATAGTGGACATTTCAACTAAAATGAATATTACACCTCATTCTTCTATCGTTAGAGTTATATACTCAAGACATCCTCTTTTATGGCGTGCATAAGGAGTTCCTCGCAAACTTACGTCGGGGGAAGGTGTTTCTGAGGATGCCATGAATACCAATAAAGCTTCCCCTCAGGTTTAATTAAATCACCTAAATTATTCCCAGTCTTCACCTTTGCCTGTCCTTCCTCTGGTCGTTGTGCCTTCTACTTTCAGTACTCAAGAGGTAACAACTTCTTCTCTTTAAATTTTCTTCAATCTTGATTTCTATCAGACTGAGTGTTATCATTTTATTACTCCTCTAGGTCATTATTGCCTCGCTAGTTAGGACTCTTAATGAGTCTTTTCCTCCACTCCATCTAACCAAGCCAAATATGGACTGGGTTCCTCAAGAAGCCATCCCATGGGTAAATATGTTCACCATTTTCTTGCCATTATTTCCATCCATTTCTTGTTCTTAGTAGCTAACACTTAATGTTGTTCCTTCTTTTGTGCAGGTCTCTTAAGGTACCCCTCTACTTTCTACACCTGAGGTTCCTCTATCCTCAAAGGTTGGTGTCCCTTATACCTCTCATGCATTTAACCTACGTTAGAAATCTGATGTTTCTAGGGAACCTTTACTTGAGTTGGAACTTGTGCCTTGTCCTGGTAAAGCTACCTCACGATCTTATGAGGCTCCTCTAGAAGAAGATCATTTTCATAATGTGAGGAAGACTGTGGATGATGTCACCCTCTTAGTCGCTTCTATGAATGTTCTAGCTCTTGGGGTAACTCTTTCCCTTTTGCATAAGTTAACATATGCTTGTACCCATACCATCTTGGTGACTTAACAATGAAAATACTTCCTAAGCCTTTTTCTTCAAAATTTCTTACTTGGCAATGAAAACACTTGCAAATGTTTTTCTCAAAGTCTCACATCTACTTGATGACTTAACAACAAAAGCACTTGTTAAGATTTTATTCTCAAACTCAGTATTTTATTCATTTTAAGACACGAGTGAGATCACACATTCCCAGTGACAAACTCACTGTGCCACCTTGCCTGTTGCCTTCCCACTTCATGATCCTGCTCCAGCTGATGAATCCAGTGACAACGATCGTGGCTCCATGACCACTGTTTTAGCAAATATGGAGTCTGGGTACGAGGTGCCTCTGTCCAGATTCACCCGTCATCAGTTCTACCATCAGGTGCTTCATCAATCCCCTCAAATTCACGGAAACCATCAAAGTAGTGATTGAATAACTAGTCTTCTTACATCCTAAAACTTTCAATATTGAATGTCTCGAATCAAACTGTGTGATAATGAGCTATAAACTTCACGACGTGGTCACTAAAATCGCGGATATTGTGACACCATAACTGCCAACCTATCGAGGGCCCTTATAAATCAACACTTTGTAAATTCCAAGGATGGATTTTAGTTTACTTGGTTGATCAACTATTTAAGGCTTCTTAAGGATGAACGCTTAAAGATCTAGAGGGAATTGTAATAGAAATATGTGAAGGCCCAATGTGCAAAGGAGGTTGAATGGAGAGAATTAAATCCCTTAATTGAGGAAGTTAATTAGGAGGTAAAGGTGGCCAAGGAAACTTTGGCTAAAGCCCTGAAAAAAAGGAGGTTCTTCTCATCCAATTAACTCAAGTCCAAACTAGGCTTGAGTCATTTATCGTAGACCAACAATCTTGCTTGCAAGCTTCCTCTACGTTGCCTAGGGACTTTTTTTCATCCACTGACCACTGGTTTCTACTAATCTATGGTTTTTCGTTGTATATGGATTACTTTTTCCATTTTTATGTACCCTCTGGGTAGTAGTTCCCACACTTGATTTTTTTTAAATCAATATATGGGAGGAGGTACTATTTTTGACATTATTAACTTGCATCCAACATTTAGTTTATTTCTCAAATTTGCATTACAAAGTGACTTTGTTATATACATCATTGCAAAATCTCTTACAATTTACAAAAGTTTCTAAACTCTTCCTTTCTAAACCCAACTAAATTGGAGAAAAAAACAAAGGAAGTTACTATAACATAATAGTGGATAATTTAAAGAAACACTCAACTCAATCTAAACAATCTTTAAACATGATGGAACTTTAGCCATTTGCCATTGATTTTGAAAGATTTTTCTTCGCCCATCTTTGAAATTAAGAAGTAATATGAGTCACGTGCCTCCTTTACTAAAATGGGTTCCTCCCAGTTGGTGACAAACTTAGGCAATGCAATCCCTCTAATGTGCTTCACAGCTGCCTTCAATACCAGGTATCCCTTTATAAATTTCCTTAGTCTCACTAAGTTTTCATAAGCCTTGGAGAGTTTCTTCGTGTTTATTTGAAAGTGTTGCATCACATTATCTCTATGTTTATCTACTATGTTTAACTGGACATGTCTTCTCCGAGGGAGTATGCTTCACAAATTATATCTGGCAAAGTGGATTTTTAGCTCTACATGCAAGATGGCTTCAGCTCCAAAGATAAGAGAGAAGAGTGTATAGCCTATTGGTTTCCTCTTGATCATTCGATAGGCCCATAACACTGCTGAAATCTTAATCATCCCATGATCTTAGGAAATCTTCCATCATCATGGCTAAATATTAACCAAAGTCTTATTAGTTCCCTATGTTTGGCCATTTCCTTTAGGATAAGCCATTGTTAAGGTGTGGTGTATGATCGAATATTTTTCTATGAGCAAAGTAACCCCCTTGATGATAAATGGAGTAACATTATCAGATAAGAAAACCTTGGAAATTATAAAATGAAAAATTATACTCTCGAATGAAGTTTTCTACCACCCCTGATGTTGCTTTATTCAATGGTATTGCCTGTTCCCACTTTGTGAAACTCTTCGTTGCTACAAGTATTTATATCTTCCCACACGGAGATTCCTGTATTTCCCACACCATATCAAATGCCCAGGTATGGAATAAATAAGGTGTAGCTAATGAATGAAGCTCCACCGAAAGGTCAATGATTATATTTCCATGGAACTTACATGCCTTTCACTTTCGGACAAACATAGAAAAATCATTCTCCATGGTTGGCCAATAATAGACAAAAGTTATTAGTTGACCATATGTCTTGGCTCCTCCAATATGAGATGGATCGTAGGCTTGCTTTAAGATTTGTTCTCCTTCTTCTCTTGTGTACACCTCAAAGGCATGTTAAAGTATCCTCTATAATTGAGTTTCTCCTCTTGCACATAGAACTATGGGACCCTCTTTTTAATACCCATATCATTCATCTTCTTCAAAGGAATAACTGCATCTTTGATGAAGTCAATGTAAGGTTACTTCGAATCTTCCAGAGCTTCCACGAAGTTGCACTGAGCTACCTGGACAAAGATATAACATTTAATGCATTACCTTTGTACTACCACCGCATCTTGATTCATTATTGGCCAATAACACCCATCTCTTTATATACTACTTTATAGAGGGATCTCAGTGGTCTCACAATGCTCATCATATGTCTTCTATAATTTCCACTCTACTTCCTCTGAGCCAACACATCTTAATAAGCACCCCCAAATATTTATGAAGTACAGGCTCCCTTGACTTGAAAAACATTATTCCATCTCCCTCAGCTCCATATTTTCTTCCCCATATTCAAGATGATTCTTGATCTCGCTCCTCTAATTCGAGTCTTCTTGCAATGGCAATATCGATTGTATCATCGAGGTAGAAGTTCTCCATTGTATGACCATAATTGTTGTATCGATAATCATTACTATCTTATGTGCAATGGTGGCATAAGCATCATTATGCATGTTCAATATTCTAGGTGCCTCTTCCCCTTGACTTTATGGAACTAAGTGAACAACCTTTGGATAATTGTTCTATAAGGTGCCAGTCCGAGGTGATTCAAAGCATGGTCTCTATTCACCTTCTTAATAACCAAGTTTGAATGATCCTTGATACTTAGTGAACGAGTTCCCATTCTAAGAGCTTCCAGAAACCCTAGCACTAATGCTTTATACTCTTCCTCATTGTTGGAGTACGATAAATCTAACTTGAAAGATATGCAAATCTCTCCTTTTCATATTAAAAGAATAACTCCTTCCCTCCCTTTTACATTGTATTGATGAACTATGAAATTCCATTGTCCATTCTTCCAAGTTGGAATCTAGAAAGTTATCCTCTAGGTGATCCCTCACATTTCTTTGTTATTGTGGCTCAAATACTCATGATGTGAAAATTTCCAACAAGTCTGGATATGTCTGGCTCTTGATCGCCCAAGGGACCACGCACTTTAAGTCATACTCTGAGTGGATGGGGAACCACCTTACTGCCCTCCCAGTTAAGATGGTTCGAGCCAATAAAAACATAATAGGATCGCATCTTTTCATGATATTTATAGTGAAAGATATCATATAATTTTTAAGTTTTGGGGTGACAAACACTAAGGACAAATAATGTCTCTCAATGTTGGTCTATCTCATTTCTATACCATGGATGATCCTACTGAGATAGTAGACTTGTATTTCTTTTCCATCAATCTTTTGAGATAAGAGGGCACCGATGGACCTGATGGTGGAGATGGGATAAAGCTGCAATGGTACTCCTACCCTTGGAGGAATCATGTTTTGTGGAGAAGTAATAAACTTCTTGATCTTACTAAAATCTTCTTGATGAGGTTCATCCCATGAACTTTGTGCCCTTGTGTAGTAGATCCATCAACGAGTGAGTTATTTCGAGCAACCCTTGTACAAGTTTCCTAAGGTAGGAGACTTTACCAAGAAAGATTTTGATCTCCTTCGCAGTTATTGGTCAAGGAAACTCTAAAAATGGATTTCTTCTTGTATCTTCTACATTTGTTGAAGAACTTCCTCAAATTCGCCTGATGGTACTCCTCCTTATTTGACTTGATGACCAAATCATCCACATAGAACTCCAAAATATTGTGAAAAAAATCATGAAAAATGGCCATAGTCGTCCTTTGTCACCCTAGCATTTTTTAACCCCAAAATCATGGCATTGTACATGAAGTTTCCCAAGGGAGTTCTAAATGTTGTCTTATCTGCATTAGCTGGAACTATAGTGATTTGTTATTAGCCCACGTAACCACCCATAAAACTATACATCTCAAGCATCATTGTTGTATCTGTTAAGATATCAATGGAGGGTAGAGGGAACTCATCTTTTGGGAAAGCTCTATTGAGATCCTGAAAGTCCATGGAGATGCATATTTAATTCTTCTCTTTATTCCCCACTAAGACAATGCTAGATACCCAGATAGGATGTGGAATTGGCTTAATGAACCCCGACTTTAACAGTTGTTACACATCTTATTTGATCTCCAAATCTAGCTATGGCTTTTAAGTCCTCGTGGCTAGTTTCATTAATATGGCTGAAAGAATGATGTTTAATGGATCCTTCCATATTCTTATACTTCCACAAGAAGACATCTCTATACTCCTAAATCAACTCAATCAATCCTCTCCTCTTCTCTAGATCTAGATCCTTTGAGATGAAAATAGGCTTTGGGTTTTTTCCCTCCTCAACCAAGTCAATCTGTTCTAGATCTTTTATGTATGGATTTGGGCGTTCAGTTATATATTCGTGACCATCTCCCAACTCTTACACAAACTCATGAATGTTGGAGTTGTCAATGACAAGGCACTACCCTTGATTATCCACTAGAAAACACTCATATTTAAGGTCAGCCTCCTCATTAGCTTTACCGGCTACCCGCTCACAACTTCAAAAGGGGTATACCACTCTCCCATCCTCTAACTACACCTTCTTTCATCGTTGGTTGGTTGAAGCGACTACCTTTTATTTTCTCTCCTGCATAGCTTCTTCCAGCATGGTCCCAAAAAACCTGCTCAACACACTTTTCCATTTGACCTCATGCTCTATAAGGTCAATCTTGGGCCTCATTCTATCTCTCTAGTGCTTAGATATAACTTATGGTTTAGGACCATCAGTGTTTACTTCCTCACCTCCTTATCTCTTTCTTTCACCTTCCTCATCATGGTTGTTGACAAGTCCCAACCACTATCTTATAGAGGGGACTCTAACACCCTCAATATGCCTCGTTAGGACTCTTCCTCTAGGTTTGTGTAAAATTCAACATCAATCAGATGGGCCTCCTCACGAGAAAATGGATTCTTGGTTTCTTTTATAACAATTACATTCCTTTCACATTTTCATTAGCGCATTAGTGGTATTTTTAGGGGACCAAGCCATGGTTGTGCATCCACACAACTCCTATATAGATATGGTAGGAAGTATCACTCTTAATCATATGGAACTTGATGTGTGAGGTAAAATTTCCCATCACAATATCCACACTCACATAGCCAATTGATTTTGTGGACTGGATATTATTACCAGAAATAACCAAAGTCATTGGTTTTAATCTGGTCTCTGAGATATTTAAAGCATGTAAGGAATTAATATCCATGATATTTATAGAAGCTCTGCATTCATCAAAGACCTTGCGAAACTCACCCCATACTCACTTGCCATAACGTTTAATGGTCTATTTTGGGGGAACATCAGTTTCCCATCAGTATCAGAAAACATCACTTTTGACGTGAGTTTTCTCACCAGCCTGACCATGGGCCCCTCCATTTCAGCTATGGGATTGCATTCTTCTTGGCAATGCTTGAAATTTCTCGAGTAATCTCCAACCTACTCTCTAGGTTCATGCCCACTTAATCAAAGAACCATGAAAACTTAGGAGATTTCTTTATATCTTGATATTCTAGACTAGGCTCTACCACGTGACCCTCAATGTTTAATACATCCTCCATATCTCTGGCACTTACTTCATCGTAAGCTATCATAATGTTCATAATACATGTGGTGAAATAATCCAAAGCTTACTCGAACTCATCTTTTTCCAAAATTAGTTCTCTCACTTAATCTCTACCTTCTTCATCATATGCCACCACCAAGTTTGCTCTATGGGATGGTATTGGTTTTGGTTGAAATCTCTGTAACAACCCTCGCTTTTAGGGTCCTATTTTATATTTAATTTGCTAAATATAGTGATTAGATATAAAGATGTTGGTATGTGGAGTAGGTATTAATTTAAGAAAGAAAAATTAATATCTACTATGATATTGCATATTTACCGTATGTAGAGGTGAATTTTTCTATGTTATGTTTTGTAATGTCATATGATTTAAAAATGACATTTGTCTTAAAATGAAACCGGAACCTAAAATGAATTATAAAATCTCCAAATGATAATTTGGATGGTGTAGTTAGTTCCGTGAGGTTCGAGATAGTCAAATTATGTGCCATGTGGTATTTCGAGTTTCCGGGCACTTTTGGTTGTTGTAGCTTATATGAGTAGTTGCGTATTATTTTACCGCCTATTAATCACTTAAGCTGGAAATTTGGACTCAAGCCACGATTTTTGTCTTGAACTAAGTCACTATTCCCATAATTAAATTGGTAAAACTAGAGAAAGAAAGAGAAGAAGAAACCTTGGGATAAAGTGAGAGATTGAAGCTTGGGTGATTGTTCTTTCATACAACTTCATCAAAATCTGAAGTTGCAAGCTTGAGGCAAGTTTTCTACTTGCTATTTTATGATTTAAGTAAGGTAATTTGCATTGATAGTTGTGGTTATGAATGGTTTAAGAAATTTAGGGCTTTTATTTGATTTATGGGCTTGGGATGTTGGAGATTGATTTGAATGGTTATTGATGGTGAAATTATGGTTGTTGGATGTATTTATGCCTAATTAGTAGCAATAAATGTTAAGGGTTTGGGTTGGTTGAGTGTGGAAGAGGTTAGGAGTCCAAGACTCCATAGCCAAAATTGGCAAAATTCTCAGGACTGAATCGATTCGGCTCCTGGACGAATCGATTCGCATAGAGGCAGAGTCCAGGTCTGGTGAACCGAATCCATTCGGTCATCCCCCAAATCGATTCGGCTGTTATGCAGAATGTTGGTTTTCCTGACCGAATCGATTCGGTTAGTCCGAATTGATTCGTTTGTCTGGCCGAATCGATTCGCCCTACTCCGAATCGATTCGGAATTCCTACATTTTTCTTTTATTTTTCTCTTCTAATTTTGACCCTTTCCCTTAGGATTATGACCTAGGACCCTTCTTGAATGAAGTAAACATAGGATCCTAGAGTTTTAGTCGAGTTTGGTTGTTACCCTATAGTTGAATGGGATCACTTGGGGTTTATTCAGGGGTATTTAAAGTGACGTTTAGGCATCAATTTTTATTTTGATAGATAGTTTGGGAAATAGGATCCTAAGCCCATATGTGGAGATTTTAGAGGCCTTTTTGAGGTATATAAAACCTTGGAACCTATTAGATTTTGGGAGATTGTTTAGAGAATACTTCGGGACCTAATTATATGATGAAAATGAATAAGAAATATTCAAAGATAAATGTTTCAAGTAAAATGAAACACATGAGATTCATGATAATGAAAATGAGATTAAATTGGTAATTGTTAAATTACTTAAACACATCTCTTTAAATGCTATCATAAGGGAAGCTCGCGAATGAGGTGATGTCCCCTGACTATTGAATGCAGGCTGACTATAGTCCTCGGCCATATGCGAGTTTTATATATGTTTTTCGGCGCTAGTGAGGTAATTTCATGTCTGGTTATGACTCACTCGCAGGCATATGGCCACTTCCCGACGTGCGTTAGGTGCCCAGGTTGTGTTGTATAGATAGGCCCTGGAAGATGATAGTCATTTAGGGGCTCCCCCAGTGGGGAAACTCGGAGGGGCGGTCTTAGAAACGTTATATGTATATGAATATAACCTTTCTAACTGAAGTGGGACTTGAGGTATGTAAATTGCCATAAGATATGAGATGGTAATTATATTCTTGTTAAGGAATCGAAAACGGAAAAATATGATGGAAACTATATTCCTATTAAGGAATGGAAAATGATAAGATATGAGAAGAATTACATTTAATTTTATTTTTCTTGCTTAATTTAATAACTGTTAGAAACCTATATAATTGAATCATCACATTTTATGATTAGGTTGTTAGATTCTCATTCACATTATTTATGATTCATTGTCCATATCTATCATGTTTCTTACTCTTCTGGGAATCATATATAAATCGGGCCCTGACCCGTTCATTTTCCATGTTGTGCATTTTGTTGTATCAGCTCAGGTGCTCCTCCGCAAGGGCGCCCATTATGATTTTCCCACTCTTAGCTTTTGACGAACTGTATGACCTTACGGATTATTACAGGATGTTTGTTAGATGCCTTCATTTTGGGAATCTAGTTATGATAGGGTCTTTCATTCGGGCTAGTGGCCCATCTTTTGTACTTGTTAATGAATGTAATATGTAAAATATTGAATTGTGGAAACACTTTGAATGTAACTGTGGACCGACAGATTATTCGGTTCTTTTATTGGATGTTATTTTGGTATTCATCTATATGTTCCTTTGATATTCCACTTTCATCAGAGTTGGGTTGATTAATTTATTTCTTAAAACTTTATTAAACCAAAATTTTTGACAACCTGCTTTCTGATTTATGGAGTTGTTTACCCGTATACCTATTTTATTATTATGATGCTGAGGATGATATCCATACATGATTCCGTTATGTCGATGTATCGGGTTGTCCACCCCATATTTCGGAAGGCGGGTTGTCACAGATGGTATCAGAGCATCATGTTCTAGAGTCTTTTGGACCTTTGTGGACTTGTCACGTTCTATCGTAGCATTTTTTGACATAGAGCCTAATGTTAGGACTGCTTTGTTGCTTATGCTTATGATCTTCTGCAAAAATAGATTGTTTTAAGTAGAATTCTAACTCTATTGTTTCTCCATCTCAGATGCCGCCTAAAAGAGGTCGCCCGGCAAGACGCAATAGGGTATTAGATGAGGATGTTGGTCCTCCTTCGTCGCCACAAGGAACATTCAATGCCGCGGATGTGGCGAATATAGTGGCTCAAGCCGTTAATGCGGCCATGACAGCAGTGGCCCAACAAGCGCCACATGCTCAACAGAGAGCGCTAGATTCCCAAGTTCCTATTGGACCTTCTCCATGGGAGAGAGCTAGGGAATCTTTTCTGAAGGGTCAGCCCCCGAAATTTGATGGGAGCTTGGATGTTATAAAGGCTAATCAATGGAAGAAAGATATACAACGCCATCTACGTATGGTGGAGTGTGGTGAGGACAAGAAGCAAGTCCTCTCTACCTTTAAACTGGTTGGGGCCGCATTACACTAGTGGGAGTCCGTGACTACACCAGAACAGAGGGATACAATGTCGATATCTGAATTCTAGATTTTGTTCGATCATAAGTACTTTCCTCCCGCAATTTAAGGGGATATGATAAGGAGGTTGCAGGACCTTGTACAAGGGGAGAGGTCAGTAGAGGAATATGAGGAGGAATTCACCCGGTTGGAATGTTTTATACCGGATGAAGTGACTCCCGAAGAAAAGAAAGTTTCGAAGTTTATGAGAGGGTTGAACTGGAGGATCCGACAACACTTGCTGGTTAATCCGGCTTTACAGAATTTTGGGGATGTGATGAATGCAACTCTATTACATTGCCAAGATAAGAGACTATTTTTGCAAAGTGGCAAGAAGACCTCCGTAGTGGGGCAAGCAGGAAGGCCGGGAGGTAGTGGGATTGGAGGAGGAGTCTTTCCCTCATCCCAACCTTCAGTCAGTAAACAGAAAGATAGGGATCCCCAACAAGGAGACTTATCGAAGAGGTAGTGTTCTGGTGGGTTTAATTCGGGGAACCAAAAAATAGGCACGGTCAGGGTGCCCCACAACAACAAACAGGCCATGGGGGTCAGGGAGGCAAAGGACAACAGGGCCAAGGTGTGAATCAGTTTATAAACAATCGTGGTCGAAATGTCGAGAATATGATAGGTCGGTATTTCCAATGCGGGGAAGCGGGTCACTATAAGAAGGAATGTCCTCAGTTGATTGGGGGACAGTTTCCTCGAGCTCCACAGTAGCCATACATTCAGTTTCCTCCACAGGTGCCTAACCCAGTTGCTCCTCCACAACAAGGTCAATTACAGTATGGTAGGGTCTACCATATTCAGGATGCTATGCTTCCACCAGCTCCGCCTGCACTGCCAGCTATTGAGGGTAAGTTCCTTATTCAGGGACATATGGGTCGTGTTTTATTTGATACCGGTGCAACACATTCATTCATTTCTAGGAGCTTTGCTCAGACCACCGAGTTGATTAAATCTGCTGAAATAACTTTTACTAGTGTGGAGTCCTCTATGGGTGATGGGTCACTCATCTTCTTTGTTTGTAAAAATATAGAAATCTCTCTCGGTAATTTATGCTTTGAGGCCGATTTACTCGTCTTGGACATGGTCGGGTATGACGTGATTTTTGGTATGGATTGGCTTATAAAATATCATGCTATAGTAAATTGCTACGGGAAGAGTGTAGTCTTCGCCATTCCGGGACAAGAAATGTTCCTTGTAGTTTTACCTGGTTTAGAGGGGATTACTAGTACTTATTTGTATTGCATTGCCGAGGAGACTTCTAGGGATGTAGTTGTTCCCTTGGATTCTATTCCAGTTATAAAAGACTTTGAGGATGTTTTTTGAGAAATATCGGGTTTGCCTCCTAGCCGTGGGATTGAGTTTGTAATTGATTTAGCGCCGGGAATGAGGCCTATTGCGAGGGCTCCATATCGAATGGCTCCTATTAAAATGAGGGAGCTAAGAGATTAAATTCAAAAGTTGTTGGAGTAGGGATTTATTCGGCGTAGCACATCGCCATGGGGTGCTCCAGTGTTGTTTGTTAAGAAAAGAGATGGTTCTCTCTGGTTATGTGTGGACTATAGATAATTGAATAAGGTCACCATCCGAAATAAATACCCTTTACCTCGTATCGATGATTTGTTTGATCAACTTCGAGGAGCGAAGTACTTCTATCCAAAATCAATTTGAGGACGGGGTATCACCAATTGAGTATACGGGAGGAGGATGTATCCAAGACAGCTTTTCTAACAAGGTATGAGTCCTATGAATTTTTGGTTATGCCCTTTGGACTAACCAATGCCCCCGCTGTATTTATGGATCTCATGAATAGGGTGTTTCGGGATTTCCTGGACCAATTTGTTATTGTGTTCATCGATGACATTTTAGTCTATTCTCGAACGGAATCTGATCATGCTATACATTTGAGGTTGGTCCTACAGAGATTACATGACCATCAATTGTATGCCAAGTTCAAGAAGTGTGGCTTTTGGTTATAGGAGGTACAGTTTTTGGGTCATGTGGCGATATCCCAGGGTGTATCGGTGGATCCAGGCAAGGTAGCTGCGGTGAGGGAGTGGGGTCAGCCCATGACACCTACCGAAGTTCGCATTATTCTGGGTTTGGCGGGTTATTACCGTCGGTTCATTAAGGGTTTCTCTAAAATTGCTAGCCCTTTGACAAATTTGACCCGGAAAGGGGTGAGCTTTATTTGGGATGATTCTTTCCAGGATGCATTTGATGAGCTTAAAGATAGATTGACTTCAGCTCCGGTCCTTACATTGCCAAAACCAGGATTGGAATATCTAGTCTTCACCGATGCATCTCTTCAAGGATTAGGAGGTGTACTTCAGCAAGAGAGGCGAGCTATCACTTATGCTTACCGTAAGTTGAAGCCCCATGAAAGAAACTATCCGGTGCATGACTTAGAACTAGCCACAGTTGTCTTTGCCCTGAAGATATGGAGGCATTATCTCTTGGGATAGAAGTTTAGTCTTTTCACGAGCCACAAATCGCTGCAATATTTATTTTCACAGAAGGACTTGAATATGCGACAACACCGATGGTTAGAGTTCGTGAAAGATTACTAATTTGATATTCATTATCACCCAAGTAAGGCGAACGTTGTAGTGGATGCCTTGAGTAGAAAGCCCGATGGAGAATTAGCTGAGGTTTGGAAAGCTAAATGGAAGGAACTCAGTCAGGAGGATGCGGTGGTGAGAGCATTCATGTCTGTAATGACCGTTACTCCTAAAATTATAGTAAAGGTGGTAGAAGCTCAAGGAAGGGATAAGGGGTGTCAAGACCATATTCGTCGATTGCTGTCCGAGGGAGCGGAGTCCTACTCAATTGGTTCTGAGGGTGGATTACGCTTCCATGGAAGACTCATTGTTCCGGAGGATGGAGATTTGAGACAGGCAGTGATGGACGAATCTCATGGGTCTAGGTTCACGGTTCATCCTGGTGGGGATAAAATGTATCAGGACATACGCCGTCAGTATTGGTGGTCGGGTATGAAAAGGGATATTTTGGAATTTGTGTCCCATTGTATTACTTGTCAACTGGTCAAGATCGATCATCAGAAACCGACAGGTTTGTTGCAACCGTTAGAGATCCCGGTGTGGAAATGGGAAAGCATATCGATGGATTTTATCACGGGATTGCCAAGATCACAAAGTGGATGTGATTCTATTTGGGTGATTATTGACCGCTTAACAAAATCGGTACACTTCCTACCCGTACGAACAGATTATGACACTTCTCGGTATGCTCACTTATTCATCGAGGAGGTGGTGAGACTCCATGGGGTGCCTTTGAATATAGTTTCCAACCGAGACAAAATTTTCGTTTACCACTTTTAGAGGAGTTTCCAAGAAGTGATGGGGACCGAATTAAGGTTAAGCACTTCATACCATCCTCAAACAGATGACCAAACGGAAAGGGTAAACCAAATGTTGGAGGATATGCTTCGCATGTGTATGCTTGACTTCAAAGGTGGTTGGGAACAATATCTCCCATTGGTTGAGTTTGCTTACAACAACTCTTACCAATTCACAATTGGAATGGCACCTTATGAAGCTTTGTAAGGGAGATCGTGTAGATCACCCGCTTGTTGGTTGGAAGTGGGTGATAATAAATTTCTTAGACCCAAAATGATCCAAGATACTTCCTCAGAAATTGAATTGATTCGGGATCGCATTCGGATAGCCCAAGACCGTCAAAAGAGCTATGCCGATGCGGGTCGATGACACATGGAATTGGAGATTGGGGACCAAGTCTTGGTTCGAGTGTCCCCCATGAAAGGGATAAAGCGTTTCTGTAAGAAGGGAAAACTTGCGCCGCGTTTTGTTGGACCTTTTCCAGTTATTGCAAAGGTGGGTCCAGTGGCATACCAACTTGCTTTACCGAAACCATTGCAACAAATTCATGATGTATTCCATGTTTCCTCCATAAAGAAGTATAGGAGATGTGAAGGTGCGCTTTGGCTCATCCCTTTCGAGGATATTGATTTGCAATCCGATGTTTCATATGAAGAACAACCGATTGCTATTTTAGAGCATGGGGAGCATAGATTAAGGTCTCGTGTGTTTCCCTTGGTGAGGGTTCAATGGACTCACCATAACGCCAAGGAATTTACGTGGGAGCGCGAGGATAACATGCGGGAAAAGTATCCGCATCTCTTTATACAAGGTACGCTTGAATTTTGGGGACAAAATTCCCTCATAAGGGGGGGTGTATGTAACAACCCTCACTATTGAGGTCCTATTTTATATTTAATTTGCTAAATATAGTGATTAGATATAAAGATGTTGGTATGTGGAGTAGGTATTAATTTAGGAAAGAAAAGTTAATATCTACTATGATGTTGCATATTTACCGTATGTAGAGGTGAATTTTGCTATGTTATGTTTTGTAATGTCATATGATTTAAAAATGAAATTTGGCTTAAAATGAAGCCGGAACCTAAAATGAATTATAAAATCTCCAAATGATAATTTGGAGGGTGTAGTTAGTTCCGGGAGGTTCGAGATAGTCAAATTATGTGCCATGTTGTATTTCGAGGTTCCGGGAACTTTTGACTACTTGTAGCTTATATGAGTAGTTGCGTATTATTTTACCACGTATTAATCACTTAAGCTGGAAATTTGGACTCAAGCCACGAGTTATGTCTTGAACTAAGTCACTATTCGCCTAATTAAATTGGTAAACCTAGAGAAAGAAAGAGAAGAAGAAACCTTGGGAGAAAGTGAGAGATTGAAGCTTGGGTGATTGTTCTTTCATACAACTTCATCAAAATCTGAACTTGCAAGCTTGAGGCAAGTTTTCTACTTGCTATTTTATGATTTAAGTAGAGTAATTTGCATTGGTAGTTGTGGTTATGAATGGTTTAAGAAATTTAGGGATTTTATTTGATTTATGGGCTTGGGATGTTGGAGATTGATTTGAATGGTTATTGATGGTGAAATTATGGTTGTTGGATGAATTTATGCCCAATTAGTAGCAGTAAATGTTAAGGGTTTGGGTTGGTTGAGTTTGGAAGAGGTTAGGAGTCCAAGACTCCATAGCCAAAATTGGCAAAAATTCGCAAGACCGAATCGATTCAGCTCCTGGCCGAATCGATTCGCATAGAGGCAGTGTACAGGTCTGGTGAACCGAATTGATTCGGTCATCCCCCGAATCGATTCTGCTATTATGCAGAATATTGGTTTTCCTGGCCGAATCGATTCGGTTAGTCCAAATCGATTCGCTTGTCTGACCGAATCGATTCGCCCTAGTCCGAATCGATTCGGAATTCCTGCATTTTTCTTTTATTTTTCTCTTCTAATTTTGACCCTTTCCCTTAGGATTATGACCTAGGACCCTTCTTGAATGAAGTAAACATAGGATCCTAGAGTTTTAGTCGAGTTTGGTCGTTACCCTATAGTTGAATGGGATCACTTGGGGTTAATTCATGGGTATTTAAAGTGATGTTTATGCATCACTTTTTATTTTGATAGATAATTTGGGAAATAGGATCCTAATCCCATATGTGGAGATTTTAGAGGCCTTTTGAGGTATATAAAACCTTGGGACTTATTAGATTTTGCGAGATTGTTTAGAGAATACTTCAGGACCTAATTTTATGACCAAATTGAATAAGAAATATTCAATGATAAATGTTTCAAGTAAAATGAAACACATGAGATTCATGGTAATGAAAATGAGATTAAATTGGTAATTGTTAAATTACTTAAACACATCTCTTTAAATGCTATCATAAGGGAAGCTCGCGAATGAGGTGATGTCCCCTGACTATTGAATGCAGGCTGACTATAGTCCTCGGCTATATGCGGGATTTGTATATGTTTTTCTGCGCTAGTGAGGTAATTCCGAGTGTGGTTATGACTCACTCGCAGGCATATGGCCACTTCCCGACGTACGTTAGGTGCCCAGGTTGTGTTGTATAGATAGGCCCTGGAAGATGATAGTCATTTAGGGGCGCGCCCAGTGGGGAAACTCAGAGGGGCGGTCTTAGAAACATTATATTTATAAGAATATAACCTTTCTAACTCAAGTGGTACTCGAGGTATGTAAATTGCCATAAGATATGAGATGGTAATTATATTCCTGTTAAGGAATGGAAAACGAAAAAATATGATGGAAACTATATTCCTATTAAGGAATGGAAAATGTTAAGATATGAGAAGAATTAGATTTAATTTTATTTCTCTTGCTTAATTTAATAACTGTTAGAAACCTATATAATTGAATCATCACATTTTATGATTAGGTTATTAGATTCTCATTCACATTATTTATGATTCATTGTCCATATCTATCATGTTTCTTACTCTTCTAGGAATCATATATAAATCGGGCCCTGACCCGTTCATTTTCCATGTTGTGCATGTTGTTGTATCCGCTCAGGTGCTCCTCCGCAAGGGCGCCCGTTATGATTTTCCCACTCTTATGCTTTTGACGAACTGTATGACCTTGCGGATTATTACAGGATGTTTGTTAGACGCCTTCATTTTTGGAATCTAGTTATGATCGGGTCTTTCATTCGGGCTAGTGGCCCATCTTTTGTACTTGTTAATGAATTTAGTATGTAAAATATTGAATTGTGGAAACACTTTGAATGTAACTGTGGACCGACAAATTATTCGGTTCTTTTATTGTATGTTATTTTGGTATTCATCTATATGTTCCTTTGATATTCCACTTTCATCAGAGTTGGGTTGTTTAATTTATTTCTTAAAACTTTATTAAACAAAAATTTTTGACAACTTGCGTTCTGATTTATGGAGTGGTTTACCCGTATACCTATTTTATTGTTATGATGCTGAGGATGATATCCATACATGATTCCGTTATGTCGAGGTATCGGGATGGCCACCCCTTATTTCATAAGGCGGGTTGTCACAATCTCCTTGTGGGATATGCAAAGTCTTAGCCTTCATGTGTTTGTTTATGATCCTTTTCATATAAAACCATATCGTTGTTTCATGGATAATACGTTAGTGCACTTGAAAATATTTGGGGTTTTCTATTACTTCTTGTCCTGGCTCAGTTAGTGGAGTATCTTTGGGGGCATAGGCTTCCCCCCTCGTAGCATGGCATTGTAACAACTGACAACTTCCTCAATGGTGTAAGGCAGTGGTGGTGAATCTTCTCTATCTCTTCCAAATTTCCTTTTTTTATCCTTCTTCGACTCTTTATCAACTTATTCTCCCCCATCGAAATAGCCCACCCTTGGAGGTTGTCATGTCCCTTCAATTGGTTATGCCTGTTTCTTGAACATCATGGGCATGATAATAGGATTTAAGCGCACCATCAATGAAATGTTTATTGCATACTTTAAAAATTCCATAAAATTCCCCTTGCTCATTTTGTTTTTTAATTGGAAGATATACTTTGGGAGAAAACCCTTCGCAAAAATTTGGAGAAATTCGGACTCCTTAGCCTCCTTTATCATATCAAGATACCTCTTTCTGAATCTTTAAATGTAAGACACCACCTCTTCACCGAGTCATTGCTTCTCTCTAGTAAGCTATGTGAGAGTGAACTCATCTTCTATCAGAAAGAACTTCTGGACAAACATTATGTTCATTTCCCCCCATGTGGAAACACTTCTTGGAGCCACGTGTGAATACCACATATATGATTTATCTGTGAGGGATTTAGAGAAGTTCATCAAACTTAGCCTCTTGTTATTTCAATAACCCCCAGCTGTTCCATAAATCTTTTGATGAATTCTTTCGAGTTCCCCCATTTTCTAGTGTACTTTTCAAAAATGGGAGGAACATAGTCATTGGAATAAGGCTCATCATTGTAGTACTTTGGGTAAGGAGTATAAAATCATCAAAAAATCAAGCTAACTCGTCGGCCGTCTGCGATGAATCAACCATCATATTTAAAATCTCCCTCTTTACATCTTCCAAAGAAGGAGATGGAACTTTAACTACTGTTACAACACTTAGTTTAGAAGCCACGAGTGGAACGTCGATCACGTTTGGTGCCCCCACCATTGACACAGTTGTGGGCACGATGGTTGTACCCACTGGATAAGCACTTGGTGGGCCCACCCTAGCCCTCATCTAAGTAAAAAAAGATCTAAGGTCCATTGCACCCCCATATCCTGGTCCATCTGAAATGGTCCTGTCAAAGAACTCATGGAAGCTTGAATGACAGTGGGGACTCGTGTCATCACTTGAACTTGGGGGACCTCCACCCGAGGTACCCCTTCTCTGGTGGTTTCCAACTTCCTCAAAGCTCTTTCTACCCTCCTTTGAACCTCATCAAAGTGAAGAAAATAGTTAACATTATCTTGGGTCATAATTTTAGAAGAATACCTCCCCAACAGAGTCGCCAAATTTAAGAGGGGAGTCCTCTTGAGGTTGGAGTGTTACAATATAAATGAAGGTGTAACCCCTATTGTTATGGCGATAAATCACTAAAGAAGTTTTTATCAACAATGAATAGATAAACACACAACACATATAGAAGACACTTAGGGTCTATTTGACAACCTTACAATTCCAAGGCAAATTCAAAAACATTGGAAAATTTGGAAATGCTCAAGATTTTAGGTTGTTTGATAGCCTTAATTTTCCTTGGAATTTGTTTTCAATATACAACACTCCTTAAGTACAATTTACCGCCTTTGGGTGGAATTCAATTCTTTGGGGGGGGGGGGGGGGGGGGGGGGTGCCACCTTTGGGTGGAAAATCACTCAAAACCAATTTTTTAAAGCTCTATATATTTGATAAATATATACATATATATAGTTAATAAATTTGTAGATATATATAAATTCGTATATTTTATATCTTTTAGCATATATATGTATATTTCGTATATTGCGTATATTTCATGTATGCATACATTTCATATATTTATATGTATTTCGTACATTTGTATAATTCATATATTTTAATATATATTTATATTTCATATATTTCATATATTCCCTATATTTATATATTGTGCACATTTAATATATTTAGTATAATTAATATATTGCATATTCATAGATTTGGTACACACACACACATAGTCATATATATGTATATATATATATATATATATATATATATATATATATATATATATACAATCATGCTCTTGTGCGGACTAGTCCGCATTTTAAGAGTGCGGACCAAACATGTGTCACCTGGCGGTAAGCCCAGAAAAGAGAGAGAGAGTGCCCATAATTTAAGCAATAATTTCTAGGCGCACCGTTAGGTGACACATGTCTGGTCCGCATTCTTCAAGAGCATTATATATATATAGGGAGAGGATCACAAGTGGAACTAAAAAACGAACTTTATAACGGACCTTAACAAAAAAACACCTAACAACCCATTAATTTTAATTCCTATAGTGTAATTGGTCTGCGACAACGAAAAGGTACACGCGTGTGACATGAGACCCCCTTAGCCCTTACCCCCACCATCGTAGACCACTAATTAAAAAAAAGTTTCTAGAATGTTTACTCAAGGGTAGGGTTGCTATGGTGGAGGGTGGCAGGGGTGGGGGTAGGGTTGTGAAAAAAATATTTGATAAACATGCATGTCCGTTGCCGCTAGCGTAGAACAATTACAACATAGGAATTAAAATTAATGGGTTGTTAGTTTTTTTTGTTCCACTTTTGTTCCTCTCCCTATATATATATATATATATATATATATATATATATATATATATATATATATATATACACTCACACACTAGAGTATATACACACACACACTAGAGTATGCCCGTGCCTAAAGGCAAAGAGAAAATTTCCAATGTACGTAATCGCAAAATGACGAAAATTTCCAAAGTACGTAATTTCCAGATGGAAAATAATTTGTTCCCTAACAAAACAAAGTGTAATTTTAAAAATATTACACACACACACTAGAGTATACACACACACACTAGAGTATGCCCGTGCCTAAAGGCAAAGAGAAAATTTCCAATGTACGTAATCGCAAAATGACGAAAATTTCCAAAGTACGTAATTGCCAGATGGAAAATAATTTGTTCCCTAACAAAACAAAGTGTAATTTTAAAAATATTAAGTTGTGTATAATGTAAATAATAAATGTTTATATATCATAAAATTAATTTTTTAAATTATTGGATCGTGTAAATTTAAGACAAAACTTTCTTTTACAACACAAATATGTAAACAATTTTAAAAAATTGGGCAAAATTTCCTTTGTTTTTAGGACTATCAACACTATTTAATAAACAAAAATACTAAGAATAGTAATAGTGCTTCTTAGACCTTATATAAATAACATCACCAATAGAACTCAACTTGTCGAAATACAAACAATACACATCAATCAATAAATAAAATTTTGGTAAGGCTACACTTGTTTATAGGACTATCGACCCTGTTTAATAAGTAGAAATAACAATACTAATACATCAATAATCAATTTAGCTGAATTCGTGGAAAAACACCAATACATCAATATCTCAACATTTTATATAACCAAAGTTCACACAGGTCTCCCAAATCTCTGTAAGACTATTGTCACCATCCATGAAATTTTTAGTTAGAATCAACAAATAAATTAACAATGCAAAGTATGTAAATACAAATGGTCAGAGGATCTAATTATGGAACTTTAATACAAGGGTCAAAACATATTATTTTTTCAATATTGACAACTTTGTATTGCTATGTCTATTATAAATTACATCAAATGAATGTATTGTTATTCAAATATATACAACTTTGTATTGCTATTCTAACTTAATAATGAATACGAAGTTTTCAAGACAAATAGGGCCACGACACAGCATACAAAACCAAACTTGAAGCAGGTAAAACAATAGCTCTCTATTTGGATGAAGTAACACCAGCCACATCGTCTTTTTCATGGCATGGATTGGTTTCTCTACTATAAATTTCTTTCGTACCTTGGAATATTGATCCAATCTTTTACATCACATTGGTCCACTGCTCGAGGACATCTTTTGGGATGCTAGGGTCTCTAAGAACCACATGGCAGATGTGGAATTGTATGAAAACGTCTCTGCTCAACAACACGATGTAAATAATGTCTGTTAGAACCAACGACTTATTGACATATGATTTACCATAAAAAGTGCCATGAACATCTTCTTTTAATGCCCTTCTGAAATGTTCAACATAAAAATGTCTAAAAATTCACTTTCATCTCCCCAAATGTGATTACCTACAAAACCGACAGAACCAATAATGAATGTGGTTTCATTTAACATAAACAAAATATAAAATACAACAAATAAAACAAATAAAACAAACATTTAGTTTCATTCAATCGCCTAGCACAATTTGTAGATTACCCATAATACTAATATACCTGGATTGATAGGTGTGAGGGTTTGAATTTGTTTTTATTCATACTCACCCTTATAGGGGATGTTGGCGCATCGACAAAAAGGCCTAACACATTCTCCCCACCAATTATAACCGTGCTCCAAAACCATAAGATTATGTATCCCAACATCTTCTTTCACTTCAGCCATAAAATTGTGTATCCCTTACAGGGAATGTTAATGCCACTTGTGTTGTGTGCACTTTTCTTTCCTCATTTCGAACATTGGCTTGTTTAATCTATGGGTATTGTATCCAAAAATTTACCTTGTTGGAAAAAGAAAAAAAATAGTTAGCAGTAGTGAAGTTTCTCAAGAGTACCATGTTCTAAATGTATCAGTTTTTAAATGTGTGTTGACTAAGAAAAGTAAACTCGATAGTCACAAAGTGCACTCTACAAAATATTGTTTCGAAACGTTTGTTGTGGGAAAAGGGCGTATAGATTCATTAAAAAACTACATACTTATGTAAACTGATGCATGTATACAAATGAGTAAACCAACCCCATATTTCATCTCTACATTTTTTCAAAAATGAAAAGTATTAAAACCTGTTAAATATAAAACTATAAAAAAATGGTACATAAGTACTAAAACATGTTAAATATAAACTATAAAGAATACAAATCATAATATTGTCAGTTGATTATAATTCATTGTGTAATTTAATTCAACTAACTAAAGCCATATAATGCTCATGATTTCAACGATCTTTTTGATTAAATTAAGGACTGCATCAAGAAGGTTCAGTTGGAGGAATAAACAAAAATAGGGAGAGTACTTGTGAGAAGAGAGTACCTCAGATATTCCATCACAGTTGTTTATTTGTAAAAGTCCCATTATTGCCAAGACACCCTACCTTGCTAGAAAATCGAAATAATGTACTCAACGTAGAAATGCAAAAGAAATTAATTAGTGGGGGTATATTGCAGCAATTACTCATTTATATACTCAGTCCAAAAACTGAATAACAAAACTTGATATTGAAATGGAATGGGAAGAAAACTTAAAAATAAATATGATAGAAAGATGTACCAGAAGTAGGTAGTATCCGAGATTTTTAACGCTATATATCAAATATAAATATATCATCGAACCAAAAGGTTTAAAAATCCTACAATCAACAACAAATATAGCAACAGTCATAGTTTTTCATCATCTACAAAGAACAAAATGCATCCATGTGCAGTACCAATAAAAAATACAAAGAGACTAAGCCTAACATGTATGCATACTTGGATAAAATTATAATATTAAAGATCAAATACAAAATAATAGATCCTTAAGAATATAGAACCATAAATATGGAAACTAAATTGACTTCACCCAAAAATTAATACATGATAAAGATGAAAATTAAACATCATAGAAGATGTAATATGATAATACTGGGTAAGGTACTTTGAGCTTCAGCACGCCCCTAATCGAAATACCAAACCAAGATTAAAGGAGGCAAGCTATGTCCTCATACTGAAACAAACACCAAATTCAAAGAAAAATGAAAGCATAATAGAACATCAACAACCAAAAAATGATTAAAAAAAAAGAAATATATAAAGAAAAGATACTTCACCGCCATATCTTCAAGTGAACGTTCTTATCCTTTCTCCATGTTTAACATGGCCTGGCATATAGTAAAAGTATGAAGTAGATATTATGTACCAATTATTGCCAATGATTTTTGGTTAACAATTAGTGGAGAAAGTCAAATATACACTTTCGTTAATATGAGACTAAAAACGAAAGACCCTAAAAATACGAATCAAATAAAAAATATTAGATATGTAAAAAAAATTATTTAGCAATAATAGGCGAGTAGGAAACTTCGAATACAGAAGAAATCCCTTTAGCATACATTTATTTTTTAGATTTCCATATTAGAGGCATTCCCGTGTTGACGACATGTCAGAAGAGAGGCTAGAACATATAATGTATGTTCTTTCATTATTTCTTTGGAGCTTAACCAAAATAAAAATGTCTAATATCAAAATAAATCTTAACCAAAATAAAAATGTACAGAAAAAACCTAAAATCTATTAATAGACACACACTAAGAAAGAAAAGGAGCATACCTGTTTAGGGTGTTCAAGTATAATCAGGTCCCCTGCAAAAAAAAATAAAACACAAAAATTATGTGTATCTCAAAACATAAACACAAATATACATGTAAATCGCCCCATATATTTAGACCAACATAAACATACCCATACTTGTAAATCGGCCCATATTTTCAGATCTGTTTTGAAAGCATAAACATAAAGATACATGTAGATCGCCAACATACAAAGCCCTAAACTTATCAGTAGATCTTAACCAAAATAAAAATGAACAATAAATGATGCTAATAATATGTGCGTATAATAAATGATTCCTACTATAAACAAAAAAATAGATGCAAATAAGAAATGATTTTAATCCAAAATATGGATGCACATAATATGCGTATATATGTGCGCTAGTGTGTACGAGTGTGAGTGTGTGTGTGTGTGTGTAAGGTTGAGAACGTACCTTTGCGCGCATGAGAGGTGAAGGGGGAGGCAAATCCAGAGGTGGTGGATAAGAGGTTAGTGGCGTGGGAGAGGCAGAGATGGTTTGCGAGGCTAGAGCATGTGGGGGTGAGTGTCAAATAGGATAGATCTGAAATGGGGAAGCAACTAGGGTTTTTTGGGGAAGAGAATGAGGAGATGGGTTGTGAGAGAGAGAGGGCACGTGTTGTGAGAAGTAGTAGTATTGTGAGAAGAATTCTTTCAATCTCAACCATCGAATTGTACAAGTGGCAAAATTTAGACCCTTTGATTACTTTGATAAGTTGAGATAAGATGGTGAACAGTAAAACACCATCTACTTATATATATATATATATACACCCACACACACTAGAGTATGTCCGTGCCTGAAGGCACACTATTAATCGCAAAACGGCAAAAATTTTTAAAGTATGTAATTGCAAGAAGGAAAAAATTTAGTTTCCCAAGAAAACAAAATGTTATTCTAAAAAAATGGACATAATCTACGTCGTATATTGGACTATCCACCCTAGTCAAGGGGTAACTACCAATCGTACACTATTTGAAATATCCAAATTCATCAAACAAATACTTGAATGAAAAAAACTTCTCTAAAAAAGTCACGACGATATTCGGGAAAAACTAACATAATAACAACAAATTCACGGTCAAAATGATTTAATTCAATACAAATAAGCTAAATTAAAAAATGGAGAAAATTTTCCATGCCTGAAGGCACGCCGAACTTTTTTAAAAAGCACGTAATCAGAAAATGATAAAAAAATTCAAAGTACGTAATTACGAAACGGAAACAATTTCGTTCCCCCAACAAAACAAAGAGTTAGGTCATATATAGTTTAAACATCGTATAAACAAAATCATTAATTCAACTCAATTCATGATAATAACACCAATACGTTAGTCGAGAATATTTATTTTATAACATAAATAATCGTAAACAATTTTAAAAAATTTGGCCAGAGTTTCCTCAATTTATAGTACTAACCATCCCGTTTAAGAAATATAAAATAACCCAACAATAATATTCAAAGAGACAATTTATCCATCAAAATTAAATATTCATAGCCTGTTATATATCGCCTTTATGGGTCTATTGATTAAACAAAATGCGATATATGTCGATTCTCCCGATACCACTAAATCATCAGTGCTCCGTCACATCATCCTGACAACCTAGTCTTGCAAAACCAAAAAATTGGACAATTAAAATTTAAATAAAGTATACACATGTCAAATAAGCAACGTGAGATCAATATCCATAAATAACAACGTGAATGGGGACCAAAGGTCAAATAAGAAAAAATAAAGGTCACACCATATCAAAACACATAAATCTCGGGTAATAATCGTGCTTGCGGCACGACACTGCCACCAACTACAAAAAACACCCAATTTAACAACCCACGCCTACACATAAAAGTGAACAAATGTCTAGTTATATCGTTCACATGCATTGAGAACATGAAATTTTGACCTTACAAAACTCACATTTCAAATAAACTACTTGTTTCAAATTACCTGACTATTAATTGTAGGGAGACAAGACACTAATATCCCAAACAATCGAAACAACCAACAATATCACAAATGATAAATTTCAAACTTTGTTCGAATTTGGAAAATCGTATTGCACAGCAAACAGCTTGATGATTTTAGAAAGGGCTTCCAGGTGGTATCGCTTATTTAATAACCCACTCATCTTCCGATTTTGACTGCAGCCGAGCGAGAAACGATAGACAAAAATCCATTGAACATTTAAGCAGACATGAAACCACTAAATTGATCAGCGTTAGGCGTAAGTTGCAATGTAACCAACCCCTTATCATGCGAAATTAGAGACCGAGATGAGGGAGGACGGTAAAAATCACTCAATTGAGCAATTATAGCATGTGGGGTTGATGTGAAGAACTCCACTGACTCGATCTGAACTCCACCAAGTGTTGTCGCTGATGACTCCAAAACCTCTTCAACACCATTGGTGGACTGCAATCTACTCAATCATCTGTTTATAATCATCCATCTCAACTAAAACAAAAATGAAACAAACAAAAAAGACAAATGAGTTACATAAATTACTAACAAATATAAACTGTGTTCTAAATATTTATGAAACCAAGTTAGTTTGAGATGACATAACGAATAAAATAACTAAGTTTCTCATAAATAATATAATACAACAAGTAGGCTACACATAATCAATTTCTTAAAATGACATATAAATCCAAATAAAAATCATATACCCAATGTTTCATCTCTTTGAGCTCCAGCATATGCACAATTAAGTTTAATAGGCTTCTTAAACCTACACAATTTAATCTTTTGATATCTGACACGCAATATTGAAAGCTGATATTCTCCCGAGGGCAGGTGCATAGCACGTTTGTTAGGCCACTACCTGTTCAAGGCCATATGGCCAAAAAGCATAAAAGCTTATAAACATTATATACACAAAAGCTTAAAAAAATGGGATTACCTTTTCAAGGCTTATCTATTCAAGGCTTATAAACATTACCTGCTCAAGGCTTACATGTTCAAGGATGTAAAAAAGATGGGATTAATGAGAAACAACTATCAAATAATATTGTATACGTAACATATACAGTTAACACACCTATCAATGAGAAACAACTATCGAAGTTTGATCCACAACAGGGAAGAACGCAAAAAACAATATCCAGATATAATAATTACAATTGCAAAAGCTCATTAACCTTTTGTATATTCTTTTTGTTCTTCACATCAACGGCAACATAATCAATTGTTATACGTTCCGAACCCTTTTACTTGGTACTCGTTGTCGTACTTATTACCTCATCATAGATGGTACAATATGGCTCATTTGTTTTAATCGTCTGAAATTTAATAGTCAGAGGATTAATTAGAATCATACAAAATAGTGATGATACAAAAATAAAAAATGACCTACAAAATATAAGGCTAAACTGCCCAACATATGGAAGTCCATCTGAATCAATCAAAGAATGTGTTTGTTTGTCAAGATAACTTCTTCTAAACATTCTCTGGGAATGATCGAATTTACAAGAGTGCGGTTCAAATCTGCTGCATCAGCTCTTAGAAGATGCATAAATATATTATGTACTCATTTACATCGAAGTTATATTCAGGAAAATAATTCCCAATTCATGGTAACTATAATTCACTTGCTAGATTCTTTGGAAACATTTATGTTCAAAGACAATGTGGTTTCGAAAGAAGTATAGGATCTTTTTTCAAGTAAGGAAATGGTTGGATATTCTCAAGAGGCTTATGTTCTGCTGGAAATGAGATGCAAGGCGATTTCTATTCTAAGAACACTTCAGCATTTACTCGAAGCTCTTAAAGCCATTTATTTTAGTCATTGACCATGATTACCCTATAAATCATATGTACGGAAGCAAAATATAAGCATGAGAACACAATCAATGCAGAAATAAGTTCATTAGCAGTTCAACAGATAAAATCTTCACGCTTTAGTTTCCTAAACTTCTAAAAAACATTAAAAACCATTAACGCCTTCATGCTTTAGCAGTTCAACAGAATGTTCTCAATCCACCAGATCATGCTTTGGTGTCACAATCAAAATGACTACACTTCGTTTTGCGTAGGACGCATTACGTTGATGAGGAATATGCTCATAAAAAGAGTCACAAAAAGGACATGAAAGAGAATAAGAAAAAGAGTGAGTGTTTTAAAATATAATAATAACTCTGCTATTAGGAAATATCTCATATACACCCTATGTTGCAAAAATTTGTTAGTAATATTAATTGACATTTTCGTGGTTAAAAGGAATTCTATTGAGTAAGAACCTTTGGGTTAGCAATTAGATAGATCACCTTATTTTAAACATACTATATGTAAAGAATTTTTCTATTTAAATCGTTAGAGGAACTATCTATTTAAAATACTATAAATTGAATAGGAGAACAATTTCTTAGGGATATGTATCACACTTGTGGAATTTATTCATGTTTTTTAATCTATAACATGAACATTGTCTTAAACTTTTTATAGAATTTATTTTCTATCATTTTTCATTCATTGAGATAATTCTAATGACAGGCCATGATTTGGAGGATGATAAACATCTTGGAAAAAAAAGATTGAGTGGGGGTCCAAATTTTCAGCAGGTCGGAATTCACAACATTGAGTGGTTGAGTGCTCACATTGCTTGGGGAATTTCATCAAAAAATTGGAGTCCACTTGACCTTTTCTACAAAAAAACTTACAATATGAAGGAATCTCATGTTAAATAATTTACTGGAAGAAACATCCTTCCCCACACGCTTGATTCTCTCATTTTATAAATTTACCTCAATACAAAGCCTTTCCATGCTTGGATGGGAAATATCCACAATTGAGGAATCAAGATTTAGAGGAGAACCAACCAATTGATCAATCTAATGAGGAGCTTTCTTAGTAAAGAAATGTACCGGTAATTGAGGAAATGAAATCCACGCAGGGGCAATGTTGCTTTCAATATCGACTCTGAAATCAGGGCTCCATTTCAAATTTTCCAATATACCACGCATCTCTCACCTTTGAAGACCAATTAACAATACTCAAAGTACTTTTACTCACAAAAACAACAAAACTTTTGACATAAATTTACTCGATCATGTTACATGAATAGTTTAAGAAACATAGAATCATGGAGAAGAAACAAAACAAAGGATCTTAACTCAACCAAGTAGTTTGGCAATACCCACATAAACACATCATGATTCTGATTTTGTTTACAATATTGGCAACTTCAGGTGGTACAAAAATCGACTTCCAATGCTTTCAGTGGAGGTTCCTACCCTTCCCCCCTTGACTCACCTGCAAAACCAATATAGGAGAAACAGTCGAACAACATTAAAATATTCACATAGGAATTTGGACAAACATCATTTTAAGAACCAATACCTGAAAGATAGAAGAATTCGTTTTTATTTTGTAAAATGATCAACAGAAATATACAAACCTAACATCCGTAATCTAGAAGACCTCGGGTACAAAACTATTATTTATACTAAATTAACAGTAAAAATTCCACTATGTTGCATGGATACATAAATGTTGTGAAGTATTTTGCTATTTCTACTGGAATTCTTCTAATCTCAGTAGGTTAATTTTAGTAGTGGAGAGATATTTCAGTAGTAATTTTGAATAATAAACAACTATTTAAGGAATAAAAATATCTAACCAACCTAAAAACATTAAGTAGATATATTGAATGATTAACAATAATAAATAAGAAATAATAGTTCAAGGCCAAGTTTCGGTAATACGTACGCGTTAAAATAACATTTATTATGTGTATAGTCACAGGTTGTATTTGCATACTGGGTTCCCCAAGCATCTCCCCGACCATCTTTGCTTGCTCATATAATGCATCATCATTAACCATTACTGGATAAGGCAGTGGGGTCTCATCCTTGATGTCAACCATGACATTACATTGATGTACTGCTGCTTGGATCTATATTACCTCTTTAATTCTTACCTTGGTGTAGGACAGACCTCGAGAAGATAAGCTTCTATTAGTACCCGTAAATTGAGCAGTCTCTCGAATTACATTAAATTCTTCGCCTCCCTCAATGAACCCGACTGTCACCACTCTGGACTTGAGAGGATCTGTGTCTCTCAAGATACAACTGCCACCCAAAAATTCAAAAAAAATTATGTAAACACAACAAATTAAATCAATCATACAGAATGCAAAAAAAAACTACCAATTCCAACTAATAAAAAAAGGTTGGTTGTTTCGAGTCTACCGACAACCCTTGACAACTTGAGGATGGCATGATCCTCTTTCCATTAGGCCAATCATTGTGGATGGAATGATCCTATTTACTTTTGTTCAAATGTTCATTCACTTTTTACGACAACAGGTGATATGGTCAAAGATTGTACGGGAGTTTCACTTGAAGATCTACCTCCATCCTTAAAACCTCCTCCAGAGGGTGGATACCAACCTCTTTTTTTTGTTGATTGGGGATATGTCTACCATTTTCACTCAAAAAATAGTCTTCTTGCATCAATTTTACAACCTCTTCTTACCTGATACAATTTTTAAATATGATTAGCTTACATATATTGAACTATCAGTTGAAGCGATAGACAACTTGTGTATAAAGAATACCAAGTCAAAGACGTAGAAACAATAAATACCTTTAAATGTTTAGCTATGGATGTCTAGCATATGTACCCTTCCAATCAGATCTTCTATTCATATGAGGCCCTAGATCAAATCAAACATAGAGATCAGTCCTTTTACAATTTAGAGCTCCCACGACACATTTTTATAAACACCTATTTCAACATCATCAAACATAAAGAACAGCGAGTAATCAGTAACGTCATAAATATAATCCAAGACTAAAACAATAAATAAAATGAAAGAATTATCTTGTGATATGTGTATATGTTGGAAACTAAGACGTTCAAATATACATATATGAAAATTACTTAGTATGCTGAGTTGAACAAAAAGAAGGAAATGAAAAATATTAAACTTTAGCAGTCGTCCAAGAGCTGGCGAACGCTTTGTGGGATACATCGTTTGAAGTCATTCAAATTGTACATGGATCTCCAATTAATCAGGATAATTTTTCTACTTGGGAAGCATCTCATGAATTTTCTTCAAGAAAATCATGGAAATTACTCTTTTAAAAAAAATCATAAAAAAATGCCAAAACTTTAAACCAAAATATCGTAATGTGAAAATAGAAGAACCATCAATCAAACAGAGCATAAAAAATTACAAATTCACATATACCTGATTTTTGAATTTTCCAAGAGTATATTTGATTTCCAAATTTTACTGGGAGTTGTGGGTCGATCAGCAAAATAGACCATAAAACTTCTAAAAACAAAAGCAAAAGTAACATTAGTCCCAAGTAGATTTCTATCATCTGCAAATTCGAATCAATAGGATTTCTCCTTTCTAAAAGGATAACTATTCAAGAGTATTGAAGAAAGTCCACCATTTGCTAAAAAAAGCAATTTTGGCAATAAAAAATAGATTTAAAGGAACATAATTGAGAAATAAGACTCTATGTCCATTATTTAATTTTTTAACCTAATAATGCAAGGGGAAAGAACTTTATTAACCCACTTATATATGTATACCTTCAATCCACTTTGCTAAAATATGTATACTAACTCTTCAATCCATTTTGAATACCACAATACATTCATTAAATCTCAAAAATATAAAGACCAAAGTATATAAGAGGATAAAAAATACCATTTTTCAAACCAATACAAAGTTAGAATAAATATACATATCAAAAACCCAAATCATAAATATAAAATCTTGGGGACAAATTGTAAATCTGAAGAAGAGAGATCTAACCTTTGGGAGTTTACAAAAAAATTGCAAATATTAAATCCCAAATTGTAATCGTAAATTTGAAATCATGGCAAACCAAATCTCAAATCATTGCTGTATATATATGCCCATAAAAACAAAATAAAGAAGAGAGGAATAATAAAATGAGGGGAAAACATTCGATTCACATCTACAAAACTAAACAACAACAAAATTCCAATTGAAAAAGAATAAATAACTCAAAACCACCCAAAATGGGGGAAAACCCTAATTTGTACCTATTGACGGTGGAGATAAAATGTTGGAGGATAGGTTGAATGGTTGAGGGTTACGGGGGAACCGGGATGAGGAGCGGCAGTGGGGAGAGGGGGCGGCAACTTGGGAGAGGGTTTATAGAGCACATGGCTCGAGGTAAGTGTGGGGGAGATGATGAGTGAGAGAGGGAAGCGAATGAGGTAGGTTTTTTTGGGCTCATTGATGAGAGGACGGGAGAATGAGAGGTTTGTGTGAGAAATGAGAGAGAGTTTCAACAAAGTTATGAAGTTATTTTGACCAAAGTACCCTCAATTTTGAATTGAAATGAAAATTTGATAAGTGAAAAAGAGGGGGAAATCAAAGATTTGCGGGATAAAATTTGTAGTACAAAAAAAATTATCTTGATGACATCATTAGCCAAGCTTATGACATACAAAAGTTTCCTACTTTATTATATAGTATATATATATTTTATATAATATATATTCGTAAATAAATGTTCCACATTTATATCTATTTTCCAGCTTTTTTGTTTAATAGAAAATGTAGAAAATTTATGATTTTCCAACTTTATCAAACGGAAACAAGTTGGAAAATATCCATTCGCCTTGGAATTGTTTGCCCTAGAATCAAATGCCCTGGAATCATTTGCATTTTCCCATTTTCTTATCAAACAGACTGTAAGATGGAACTCACAAAAGCATTTGTGTATAACTCCATCGATAACAAATGAACCTATGAGATAATTAAGCCATCGAGAGAGAAAACCAAGAACCCTAGATAAACCCCAGTAGATATATCAAACACCTTGTAGGTTTCTCAAAGTAACAACACTAAATGTTCAAGGTATATAATAAGACATTGACAATATCTATCAATTGTGGGAGAATAAATGCTCTAATTTTGCAATAACTCTAGCTCTCAAGAAGATATCTTTTTCTTCCTCTAGAACAACTCTCCTCTCAAGGAAGTGGTTGAGGTGTCTTTATAGCCACCATCCTTTATCAAGTGGTCTCAGTGAGAAAAATTGTGAAAGGCCACACCTCTAACCTTTGTGTCACTTAAGATTACATGCTATCATGGGTCAGTATGCTATGTGTCATAAACATTAAATGCAAACATATACTCTTTGAATATCAACAGTGTGTCAGATGACTCTCACAATAGTGGTAATCCACCAAATGATTTGATAGTCCTAATACTACAATAGTTTACTCAAGTTTGGATTGTATAGTGGGTAGGTGGCATGTCACATC